>JBBPKN010000303.1:0-46100 GCA_038089275.1 Pulveroboletus cf. rosaemariae
AACCTTATGACTTCTTCAAGGATATTGCTTGACCCCAAAGGTTCTCTGAAGTAACCTGGAGGGTCAGAGTAAGCCCAAAGGCTTGATCAGAGTAAGAATAAAGACAAGGGGGTGTTTATGACATTATTCCTACTAAGGTACAAGATACAAAACTACAGTACTTATACCTCAGAGAGGCAGAATTATCTAGGAGTGTAGTAATGTAAGACAGGTGCAAACTCAGAAATGAAGCAGATGTCTAAATATCTAAGAAACAAATGAAGATGTCAGGAAAGAGAATGTCCAATCATGTCAGACTAAAACTGAAGGGTGATAGAATGAAATAAGGGGAAGCAAGGAACAGAAATAGAACAGAAATAGTAACAATGATGGTAACAGTAACTAAAAGTGGGAACAGTGATGGAGTTATACTGGAACAGTTCAGAGACAATGAAATTAAACTAAGGTAGTACTTAACTGGAACTGAAATAGAACTGAAAACAGAATGGAGCAAAGTGGGAGTGAAGGCCTGGGGGAGTATATAATGCTGAGGGGTGGGAAGCATACATGTGTAGCTGGTGCAGACTGGAATGGTGACAGAGTGCCAGAGTTGCCTGGAGAGGAGTCAGAGAGCTAGAGTAGCTTACTAGATATGAGGACCAATTGTAAGCTGGATCAGGATGGGGTCAAAATTGGGTTAGAGGTACAGAATATGACAGTATCCCCCCCTTAGGCCTGAACCCTTGAAGGCTGTTGGCCTAGAGTACAGAGGGTACAGACATGTGATCTGAGATAGTGTGGTAATGGGCATGTGATTGCATGTTTAGTAATATCAGGGGTAGAGCAGAGGGTTATGGAGGTGACAAGCACATGACCTTGTTTAGTGACAATGGGGTAGAATGTTAAAACTTTCATTCCAATAAAAAAAGACTGTGTTATAAATGTTTCGACCTACTCTGGGGGTACTCTGGATAACTCCAGAGTGGATGGGGCTTGGCTTCACCTTATGTGGTGTGCCCTTATGCCAGTACCAAGTGCCCTGATTTATGGAGGGGTTGGAAACTATTGGAGGTTCAGGATCGGCTGTAGGGCTTTTTCCCAACAAGAGGCATGATATTAAGCTGTGGAATAAGTTGAGGGACTTTAGGGTAGGGTATGACATTAAGTCGTGAGGCAGAAGGGGTCTAGGGGGGATCATAATGTTGTATTATGGTTGATATTCAAACTAAAGTACAAAATACAGAACTCTAGTACTTATACCTTAGGGAGATAGATTATCTAAGGAGAGAATAGAGATATGAAAGGAGTTGTCTCATAAGCAAAGCAGGTGCCAATGCATCCTGGATACAAATGGAGATGTCAGAGAAGACAACGTTGAATAATGTCAAACTGAAACTAAGTAATAACAGGGAGAAGCATGGCACAAAGGAACAGGAACAGAAAGTAAGGTTGGAGGAACAACAGAGTTGTATCAGAATGGTACAGAGTTAGTATAGGTAAAGTTGTAATCAATTATTAGATAGAAGAAGACAGAGGTAAAGGGAACTAGGAAACATGCAGCTTAAAGCATAGAAGCAACCAGAGTTGTATTGGAGGCATAGTAGAGTTGACCCATTGGCATGGGATATGACAGTATTCCCCTCTTAAGGCCTGAACCCCTGGAGGCTGTGAAGCATGTGCTCTTGATGAATAAGTGAGTGGAGCAGGCATTGGGGTTTAGCTGGCCAGAAAATCATAAAAGCAAATACCACTCCAGAGACTTCCATACTAGTATCCCTCATTATGTCTTCATTTACCAACATTTACACCTGGTCTAATGAGTGCCTGGAGGAGCACATTGAAGACAAAGAGGAGCTTGGTGATGTGAAGTACACTGAGCAGAAGCAGTGGAGAAAAGTGAGGAGAGAGGAGGAAGCTCAGAAGAAAGCAGAGGAGGTTCAGAAAGCAGTGGCAGCAGTCCAGAAATGGGTGAGTATTGGAAATGGGGTTGGGACCTAGCACTCTAACACTGGCTTAGGTGGAGGAACTTTGCCAAGCCCAGGAGGTGGGGTTGAATAATGGCAATGGCAAGAGAAGAGTGGAAGAGGGACCAGGGTGCTGGAGGTGCAATGACTGGGAACTGGGGTGCCAGGTGGGCCTGGGCAAGTCAACATCATGCCTTGCCTGTATAGAGGCAAAGGTGAGATGCATACACCCCGGCCAGGAGAAGCTGGAAAGGAAGCAGAGATGGAAGGTGGAAGAGGAAGGTGTGCCTGATAGCAGGGCAGACTCAGAGGAGACAGAGGAGAGTCTTTGGCAGGTGGCTGAGGGCTGTTGCCTAATGGGGGCATCAATAAGGGAGGTGGGCTGGAAGGTATGGTGAGAGGCCAAATGCAAGAACTGGCTGCTGAAGTGGCTGGTTGATGCATTGGGAATGATACAGGCAGAGGAGACCAGAGAAGCCAGGAGTTCAGGGAGTAAGGACAGGGAGGTGGACGAGATGGCAGCAGAGCTGTTGGAACTATGTGTGGAGGTTGGCAAAATTTCCATGGTAGACAAGAAGATTGAAAAGACAATCTTAGAATAGGTAGAGGGTCTTGTGATTAGATCACTAGATCCACTACAGTTGGTTAATCATAAGATGGCCTGGGTTTGTCTGGGTAACAGAGATGAAACTCCTCAACTATCTCTGAAGTGTGCCCTAATTCAGTGGCAAGGAGCCACAAGGTCTCCTCATCAGTATCCTCATAACCTAACCACTTAACCAAATATAGTAGTTTGCAGTTCCTTTGCCTATGATTTATCTTTGAGTCTAGGATTTCAGAAATCTCAAACTCCAGTTCACTGTCAATCTTGGCTGGGGGTGGAGGTGGTTGCACATGATCTGGGATCACATTGGAGACAGAGGGTTTAAGTTGAGAAACATGAAAGACTGGATAAACAGACTTCATGTTCTCCAGAAGATGAAGTGTAAAGGACAGTAAGCCCACCTGAGCAATAATGGAATAAGGACCTAAGTTCTTTTTGGTGAGTTTCTTGGAAGGCCTCATAGTCCTAAAGTACTTAGCCTTGATGAATACCTGATCACCTACTTTAAAGTCCAGTGCCAGAGATTGTCGGACATCTGTGGGTCCTTAATATCTGACTTGGGTGGCAACTACTTCTTTACAAAGGAAGGCATGGAGAAAGTCAAGATCTATGGCATATTCTTGAGCTTGGGTGGAGGTGAGATCACATTCTGGGTGCATGGAGATGTTCAAATGGTAGTCCTTGTTTGTGAAGAAAGGGAAAACACCTGTGATAGCATTAGGGGCATTGTTATAAGTGAACTCCATGAGGGGCAGGAGTTTGAACCAGTTATCCTGCTGATAGTTGCAATAAATGCATAGATACTGCTCCAGGGTTTGGTTCATTCACTCAGTTTGACTGTCATCCTCCAGATAATACCTGGAGGTGAAGTGGAGACAGATTTTGAGGGCTTGACCCAGAGAACAGAAGAAATGGGAAACAAACTCAGAACCTCAATCAGAGGTGATGTGGGAGGGAACTTCATGTTTGGAAAACACATGGAGTAAGAAGAGTTTAGCAAGCTCTGGGGAGATCACCTTGTTGTCTGTAGAAATGAAGACACACTGCTTCGATAGATGATCTACCACAATGAGGATGGCAGAGTAACTGGAGGAAGCTGGGAGCTGTTCAATGAAATTCATAGAGATGGAATTCCATGGCTTTTCTGGAATGGGGAGCTGCTTGAGGAAACTGTAGGGTTTGTGACAGGGTACCTTAGCATGGGTGCAAGCTGTACATGTTATAGTCCGATTTTTCAATTTTCGATCACATGACCTTATCTTATCTTCTCCACGTGGTTATCTAATCTTTTATCTTATCAGGGCACATGTCAGGTCACATGACTGGTCTAGACCCAGGGCATAGGGTTAGCCTCATGTCTTTCAGCCCATTTTCATTTCCATTGTTCTTCCATTTCAGAAGCATCGCTCCCTTTCAGCCATTGGCTATTCTCACGATGACTTCTCTTCTTTTTGATCGCTGTCCAGGGTCCATGGGAATTCTCCCATCAGGGTCTTGGTCCATGCACTGTAGCAATACCTATATAAACTGTAGCATAGTGTCTCGAGACTCCCCAGTCTTGAGCATTTGTACCTATAGTGCAGTGTTCACTCATACTCCTAGCTTTCTTCTATATCATCTGCTTTCTTCATAACTGTAACCGTCACCATCATCGCAAAGCCCCTAGATTAGGGTCAACCGTCATCATCACCGTTATCGAATATAACACTTGCTCAAGACTTTTCTACTAGTCTTCGGACTTCAAGGACCATAACTGTAAGCACCCCATGCGAAAAGAGTTTCCCTGGGGGCACGAAGAACAACTGAAAGAATTCATAAACAAGGCTATACTAGAATTTGAGGACAACGACTTTGGACGTCAATCCTTTCAGAGGAGATTTGATAGTTTCGACGAACAGACTAGGAAAGACTTCACAGCTATCAAGGGAAGGGATAGAAAAGTAGCTGCTTCAGATTGTTTGAAATCCCTTTGCCCATCCACATCACTAAAAACTGTTAACCGTCGCCCCCAGACACTAGCCCAACGTGTTAGCTCCATTTGACCAGACCCACTATTGAGAACCAGACAGCTCATCGAACTCACCAGAGAACAACGACATAGAGTTAGGATCAATACTATTAGAGCAACCCCAGTCCCCAGAAATTCCTTGCCACCCCCTCTTCCAGCCTTCGATCCTTACGACGACACCTGGGACTATGGACTCTGGCAATATGATGAGGCAACTGGCCGAAGAGTTTTCCAAGATGGGAGGGTCGAGGAAAATCAGAGATCCTGGGACTTGGAATGGTGACAAGACCAAATGGAGAAAGTGGTTTGTGCTCCTATCCATCTGGGTAGTGGAGCAAGAATGGAAAACTAATCGGCAGCAATGTGCTGCAGTCCTTTCAAGATTGGAAGGCAAGGTGGAAGGATTCGTGCAGATCACTCTGGAGAAATACATCAGCGCAGAATCAGATTATGATAGTCAAGGGATGAGGAAAGGAGATGCGGCCTGGCCAGACTTTGGTGGGATCGCAATGGAGATGAGGAATTATTTCAGGATTCAAGAAATGGCGCACGACGCCATGAAAAGATTGGAAAGTTTACATCATGGAAACTCCATTGACGAATATTTGCAGGCATTTGAGGTGTTGAGGAAGGATGCAGAGGTTAGTCTTGAGCACGCTGCAAAGCTGCTTCGAGAACAGGTGCACTACAGAGTGTACCAACAAGCAATAATGCAAGGTATCAAAGAAGACTTCTTTGACCTCACAAAGCAAATGAGGATGATCGGGAGAGGCTTTGAGCACATGGCAGTAGAGCGCTCAGCTCCCCGATTTCAGAATAGGTTTCAACCTCCGCATGGACCTCCCCCAAACAATTTCACACTGACTCCCTGATTCACATCCACAGGCGTTCAACCGGGCAGAGGAGCCCCAATGGACGTAGACAGACAAGGTGCAGCTCCAGTAACTACGCAGGTCCGCACCTGCTACAAATGCAGAAAGCCGGGTCATATGGCTCGGGACTGTAGGAGACAGTTCAACCCCTCAGCACCAAGACCTTCCAATAACTTTGGAAGAAATCAGCAGCAGCGTCAACAAGGGGCACAAGCTCAATACGTGCAACTGGTGAGATTTGGAGAGTTTTCACCACCAGATAAGGATGGATGGCAATCGGCTGAACCAACGGGTATCGGGCCAGTATACAACATGGCAGATGCGGCAAGGTTCCAGGAGATCCTGGCGGCCTCATGGGGAAATATGGATGAGGCAAGGGCTTATTTCCAGGATTTATTCGAGACGGAACGCAAGCAAAAGGACGCTGTGGGAAAAGTGTAGGAAAACTCGATCGGTTAGAGTCGGAAATCCCAGTATGTAATTCGTTTTATCTTCCTTCCTCTTTCAATGTGTCTACGATGAAATGGAAAAGTGTTTCCTCCATGACAGTGTCTTGTTCGAGCATGGCCCCGGAGATTGGGTGCTTAATTCCATCAGAAAATATTAACAGACAATTGTTTGCCATAGGAAGTGAAGAGAAACAAGATCTAGCCAAACTATTTAACAGAAAACAAAGAGATGAACTAGGAGTAAGTATAAAGATTGACGGAGAAGTAAAAGGAAAAAATGGATTAAAAATGGAATCATGTGGACTCACTTTTGCTATCATTGACTCAGGGGCATCGGTAACATTTATAGATCAGAAGTTCGTATGGAAACACAGGCTTCATGAAAAGAACATGCCAAGACCTTTAACGGTATACAATGCGGATGGAACAGAAGGGTCCATCGGTAAAATTACAACTTACATTATAATTTATATAGCTATCAAAGGAGCCAACAGGCAATGGCATCGAGAAAGAAGCGTTGCCTATGTATCATCACTGGGACCATTAGATCTTCTTATAGGATTTGATTGGTTCACAAGGCATAACCCAGAAATCGATTGGGTAAAAAAGGAAATTAACTTCTCTAGATGTACAGTGGACTGCGAGTCACACCTTATGGCAAGAAAGGTGACTACAGAAGAACAAACGCAATTGCAGAAGGAAGTACCTAAGGAGCTATGGGAATTTTTACCTGTTTTCTCACAGCATGAATCGGAATGCATGCCTACCCAAAAACCCTGGGACCATGCAGTAGATCTTAAAGAAGATTTCATTCCAAAAAAGGTTCGTATCATTCCTCTCTCAAATGAAGAAATGAAGGAAGTACGAGAATTCGTCAATAAGGAAATGAAGAAAGGTTACATTCGTTCTTCTAAATCCCCACAGACATCTCCGGTATTCTTTATCGGAAAGAAAGATGGCGGGAAAAGAATGGTAATAGATTACCACTATCTTAACGAACATACCATCAAAAACAATTATCCGTTACCACTCATCTCAACATTGATTGACAGATTAAATGGAGCAGATATGTTCACCACCCTCGACTTGCGATGGGGGTATAACAATATTCGCATGAAGGAAGGTGACGAATGGAAAGGAGCGTTCACCACACCCATTGGCACATACAAGCCACTAGTAATGTATTTCGGCATGTGTAACTCACCAGGAACATTTCAGGCCATGGTGAACAACATTTTCCATGACATGTGGGAACATGTTGTTATCTATATCGATGACATCATGATATTTACACAAGGCAAGAACCGGAATCAACACCTAGAAATCGTTGCAGAAGTATTAGGTTGTCTTCATGACCATGACCTTTTCCTTAAACCATCAAAATGTCACTTCGCCCAAGATCAAGTTGATTACTTGGGAATGGTTGTATCTAAAAAGGGGGTACAGATGCAGCTTAACAAGACCAGCACAGTCCGAAATTGGCCTATACCTCGAACTGTCAAACAAATTCAAGCCTTTTTAGGACTTGCGAATTATTATCGCAGATTCGTTCCAAATTTTGCAGATATAGCCCGACTCCTCAATTCCCTTACTAAAAAAGACGTCAAATTTGAATGGACAGCAGAGTGCATGACTGCATTCATTCGTCTCAAGGACATTCTCACTTCCGAACCGCTCCTTTGTTACCCTGATCCCTCTAAACCGGTTCGAATTGAAACAGACACTTCAGATGTCGCTATTGGAGCAGTCATTTCATATCAACAAGACAATGGTCTCTGGCGACCAGCAGCATATATTTCTCATTCCTTGGACACTGCCGAATTAAATTACCCCATCTACGACAAGGAATTGCTCACTGTCATTCGTGCTCTTCGCGACTGGCGACATTATTTAATAGGTCGTGATTCTTTTGAAATCTGGACAGATCACAAGAATCTCGAATATTGGAAATGACCTCAAGATCTCTCTCTGCGACAGGCTAGGTGGCAAGCCACCCTAGCGGAATTTAACTTTAAAATGTGTTACAAACTGGGTTCTACCAACAGAAGGGCGGATGCCTTATCTCGCAGACAGGACCATTTCGAAAATAAACCAGAAACAAACAAACAAATCATCATGCTTCCTCCACATCGTTTCAACCGTTTCATCTCTCTTTCTTCTTCCTTTTTCTTTAGTGTACAACAAGCATCCATCGACCTATGACTCTCGGACCCCTGGTGTTATAGTCCAGAGAGCAAGGTCTATTTAAACAACAGACAACAAGTATTTATTCCCGAACCTTTACGATTAGAAGCACTTAATCTTTTTCATTCATCTCCGCTTGGTGGTTATGCAGGCCAAAATCGCACCAAGCAACTTATATCTTGATACTATTATTGGCCTGGACTCAAGGAAGACGTTGCCAATTTCATATCGCACTGTTCTACATGCACAACGTCCAAGGGTTCAGAGCTTGTTATTCCTGTTCAGCCACTTCCCATTGCATCGGCACCATGGACTGATATATCTATTGATTTCATTACTGGACTTCCAGATTCAAAAGGGTTCAACGCCATCATGGTGGTAGTAGACCGTTTCTTGAAAGAAGTTGTTTTTATTCCATGTCTTTCGTCTCTTTTTTCCCTTTATGTTGCAGAATTATTTAGGGACAACGTATGGTCGAGACATGGTCTCCCATCCTCCATTGTCTTGGATCGCGGACCACAATTTGTTTCAGAGTTTTCTAGGCAGCTAAATAAGATCCTGCAGATCAAGCAGAAGATCTCTACAGCTTACCACCCGAGAACGGATGGTCAAACGGAGCGAATAAACCAGGAATTAGAACAATATTTAAGGAACTTTATTGCCAAGCGACAGGAATCGTGGGCAGATTGGATTAAGATAGCGGAATATCATCACAATAATTCATATTCAACTTCCACCAACACCTCCCCCTTCGAAATCACAAAGACTTATCATCCCCGATTTGGCTTTGAAGCTCCACTTTCTACCCATCCCTTGTCCCATTTCCTACGCGATATGGCAAAGTCCTTTAAAGACGTGCAAGAGGCTCTTAAGGAAACACAGGAAAGAATGAAAAAACAAAATATGACAACACTCCCTGCATATACAAAAGGGCAGCAAGTTTTACTTTCCACGAAAAACCTTACACTTCCTTATCCATCGAAAAAGCTCACTAAAAGATGGATCGGCCCATTCACAATTATAGATGTCATTCCACATGCTGTTCGTTTACGACTTCCCTCCATGATGCATATTCATCCTACCATTAACATATCACACATCAAACCATATCTTCCCTCACTCCGCAGTCAGGATATTCTCACACCTGATCCCATCATAATCACAGAAGAAGGACACGAGGAATATGAAGTCGACCATATAGTCGATTCTCATATTTGTAAAGGAAAATTGGAATATCTGGTTCATTGGACTGGATACGGAGAATCGGATCATACTTGGCAAACAAAAGACGATCTTGCCAATTCTCCTGATCTCATCACAGAATTCCACAAGTTACATCCTTCTGCTCCCTGTTGACTTTTCACTGTTGATCTCTCCACTTTCCATTCTCTCTTTAAACCCTATGAAAACCACACTGAAGCAAAGGCGTTGTTCGTGTCTCGTCTGGAATCCAAGACCTAAAAAGGGGGTAGTGTTATAGTCCGATTTTTCAATTTTCAATCACGTGACCTTATCTTATCTTCTCCACGTGGTTATCTAATCTTTTATCTTATCAGGGCATGTGTCGGGTCACATGACTGGTCTAGACCCAGGGCATAGGGTTAGCCTCATGTCTTCCAGCCCATTTTTATTTCCGTTGTTCTTCCATTTCAGAAGCATCGCTCCCTTTCAGCCATTGGCTATTCTCACGATGACTTCTCTTCTTTTTGATCGCTGTCCAGGGTCCATGGGAATTCTCCCATCAGGGTCTTGGTCTGTGCACTGTAGCAATACCTATATAAACTGTAGCATAGCATCTTGAGACTCCCCAGTCTTGAGCATTTGTACCTATAGTGCAGTGTTCACTCATACTCCTAGCTTTCTTCTATATCATCTGCTTTCTTCATAACTGTAACCGTCACCATCATTGCAAAGCCCCTAGATTAGGGTCAACCGTCGCCATCACCATTATTGAATATAACAGTACATGAAAAAACATATTCCTTGACAAATGCTCAAATGCCAGGCCAGGTATATTCTTGGCAAATGAGCTCCAGTGTCTGATTCTGACTGAAGTGTCCAGATAAGGGGTGGTTATGCTTGTAGCAGAGGACCCAGAGTCGGAGGTCAGAAGCATCAGAAACATAGATGTGGTTATTCAAATGCAAGAGATCTCCTGGGTCTCTAGACCAACAAGAGTCAGACAGGAGGATACTGGAACAGTGAATAGAGGCAGTAGAGTCAGAAGGGAGTGCCAAGATGATGTCACAATGGAGGATTTCAATGTCAAAAAGGGATATGGACCAAAAGACTGGAGATGCTAGGAAGAAAGCCTGGAGGGACACAGCAAGTTGTTCCTGCATGAACATGGGCTGGAAGTTATGTGGATTGATGAGGGCATAGTCACCATTTCCCATACTGGGATAGATGTCCTATTGTCTAGTTAGAGTGTTAGATTTAGCACCTAAGTGGCTAGGGCAAAAATGGATAATCAAATTAAACTGAGAGAGAAACTCCGACCACCAGGCTTGCTGGTGGGTCAGAAGTTTAGATATAGCAAAATATTCCAGGTTCTTATGATCAGTGATAACATCCACTGGAGAACCAGAACCTTTGAGGTAATGATGCCAGGTCTTGAACACAGTGAAAATAGCAAGAAGCTCCTTATTATGGGTGTTATAGTTGAGTTCTGGTGCAGTGAGCATATGGAAATAGAAAGCAACAGGGCGGACCTCATCATCTGGGGACTGGAGTGAGAGGATTCCAGCTATGGCATAGTTGAAGGCATTAGTCTCAATGATGAGAGAAGCATTGGAGACCCAATGGGTCAAAATAGAAGTGGAAGTAAAAGCAGCCTTGAGGCACTGGAAAGCAGTGTGACAAGAAATGTCAAAATCCCAACAAACAGACTTGCAGGTAAGGTAAGTCAGGGGAATAATGATGTCAGAGTAGCCTCGGATGAAGCAGCAGTAGAAGTTAGCAAAACTGAGAAAGGACTGGATATCCCTAATCTTGCAAGGCTCAGGCCAATCCAGGATGGATTGAATCTTGTCAGGGGACATTATGAGCCTGGAAGAAGAGAGTAGATACTCAAGATACTCAGTGGAATTGGTATGGAATTCACATTTCTTGGGTTTGGCAAAGAGGCTGTGCTTTCAGAGGCAGTGGAGGACTTTGCAGACATGCTCGGTATGTGATGTCTGGTTAGCAGAGAAAATTAGGATATCATCCAAATAAACGATTACTGAAACATCAAGAAGATCAGCAAAGATAGAATTGACAAACCACTGGAAAGCCACAGGGACATTGATGAGCCCAAATGGCATGACAAGCCACTCATAGGAGCCATAGTGCATATGGAAAGAGGTTTTCCACTTGTTGCCCTCAGCAATACAAACTAAATGATAAGCATGCCTAAGGTTGAGTTTGATATAGATGATTGCATGGCTTGAAGCATCAAGGAGATTGGAGATGCATGGAAGGGGGTAGCAGTCTTTCTTTGTGATCTTGTTGAGGCCTTGGAAATCTACACACAATCAGAGGGATCCATCCTTCTTTTGGACAAAGAGAGCAGGAGCAGCATGAGTGAATGCAGAGAGTTGGATAAAACCAGTAGCAAGATGTTCATCTAGGAAAGTCCTGAGTACTTCAAGCTCAGAGGGTGATAGAGAATAGGTGGTGCTGACAGGTGGTGAGATGCCTTCTTCCAGCTTGATCTTCAGGTCAAATTTGCAATGAGGGGCAAGAGTAGACACCTTGCTTTTGCTAAACACATTGGCAAAGTTGTGGTATTCCTGGGGAATGCCAGAAAGGTTGGCTGAAGGAGAAGCAATGGAAGTGGAATAGAAATGACTCTCCAGGGGTCAGAGCTGTAGATAGAACAGGACTGAGCCATCAAGGCTACAGGTATGTGTGAATGCTAATGAGCTGAGTAGCTCGATCAACAGAGGTTTGGGGTCATGGAAACATGGTGAATCAGGTTCGGAATCAGCTTGGGGCAGAGAAACTGGAGGCTGTGGAGGTGAGCTTGGAGGTGTTGGCATGTTTGATTCAGATGATTGGAATAAGATATGACTTGATATCCAATCAATCAATGGATTGTAGTGGGCAAGCCAGTTGTGTCCTAGAACAAGAGAACTAGATCCATCCAACTGAGTGACATAGAACATCATCAGAGTGATATCACTAATGTCAAAACAAACAGAAAGATCAATGGTATTCATAATCATAGAATTAAAAGAGCCATTAAATAGTTGGAGCTGCAATGGAGGAACAGAATAAGTTGGAAGATTGTAAGTACTGACTAACTTGGTGTCTATGAAGCAGTCTGAAGAACCAGAGTCAATTAGGACGGAAAATGGAGGAATTTTATGTGAAACAAGGGTAATAAGAGGCATAAGTGAAGTATTATCTAGCAGAACAGATGCATTAAGTTTAACCTCCAGTAAAGCATGGAAAGGATTAATGCAACCTCCAGCCCATGCAGAGTCTCAAAGGCTGCAGACTATTTTTTTACCTCTGAGACAGAGGCCTCTGGTTTGGTTTCTGGAGCAGAGGTTTTGGCAACATGAGCTTTGGCTGCCTTGGAGGAAGACTTGGGGCAGTCCTTTGCTATATGCCCTGCAATTCCACAGAACAAACAGAGGTAATTCTCCAGTCGATGCTTGTGTTCTTTGATAGTGAGCTTACCATTTTTACCAAGCTTGGATGATAAGTCCTATTTCTGGAGAATGGACAACTTGGAGGAGCTGGGGTAATTAGCTGACTTGTTCCTTGATTCATTAGGACCAGAGGTTGAAGCAGAGGATATGGCAGGTTTATTGAAGGACTTGGACAGGTGAGATGACTTTTCTTGTTGGCTGAGTTTGGATTTGCACTCCCAGTAGCAAGTGTCAATGGTCTGTGCCAGCTGGCACAGCTCAATGAGTGTCAGCAGCTTGCCAACATGAGAAAGGTCATCTTTGATGCAGTCTGGCAGACCATTATAGAAATAGTGGCAGAGGGCACCTTCTCTATAGCCCCAGACTTGGAATGCAATTCTGTTAAACTCAACTACATATTTGTTGATTTGTTGACCATTCTTCATAGTCAACTGGTCTAGCTGGTGCTTTGCATCTCCAACTGGGTCATGGGGTCCAAAGTTGGTCTGGAGTTCCTGAACAAACTCCTTATAATTGTCCATCCACAAGGGGCAGAAGTCAGGATCTTTGGTAAGGAGGAGGTCAGGCTTAAACCATTCCAATGCCATGCCCTTAAGGTAGGACTGAGCATAAGTGACCTTGGCTCAGTCATTGGCAAAGGCTTTGGGATGATCCTGGAAATTTAATTTGCACTGCACTAGAAAAATGCAGAGCTTTTGGGAATCAGTTCCATTGAACTGGTCTGGTTTCCATACTTTGGTTTGCTGCAATGTTTCAGGGGTATGACAGGAAGAGTGAGCTAATCCACAGATGGCACTATTGAGATCAGTAATAGTGTCATGGTGAATAGGAATAGGTTCTGGGTCTGGAAAAGGTTCAGGATCATCCTCCAGAATATTGGAATATCCATCAGAGGGGTCATCTCCAGGTTCATCTGGTACTCCTGGCTGGGCGCCATGATTGTCAGGGGTGTGGGGAGGTTGAGGAATCTTGGAACCATCAGGGACTTCATCAACTTGAGCACTAAATGTGGATGAGTGAAAGGAAGCAGGAGCCTGTGAGGCTGAGCCTGGTGCACAGTGAGCAGAGAAGCTCTTAAACTGATCTAGGACAGTGTGGGAGTGAGCTCTGGTTAAATGGATAAACATGATAGCAGTACCAGCACAAGCAGAAGTTTGAATATACTGTTATAAATGTTTCAACATACTCCAGAGGTACTCCAGATAACTCCAGAGTGGATGGGGCTTGGCTTTACCTTATGTGATGTGCCCTTATGCCAGTACTGAGTGCCCTGATTTACAGAGGGGTTGGAAACTATCAGAGGTTTGGGATCAGCTGGAGAGCTTTTTCCCAACAAGAAATACAATGTCAAGCCATGAAATAAGTTGAGGGACTTTAGAGTAGGGTACGATGTCAAGTTATGAGGCAAAAGGGGTCTGGGGGAGATCATAACATTGTATTATGGTTGATATTCAAACTAAAGTACAAGATACAGAACTCCAGTACTTATACCTTAGGGAGACAGATTATCTAAGGAGGGAATAGAGATATGAAAGGAGTTGTCTCATAAGTGAAGCAGGTGCCAATGCATCCTGGATATGAATGGAGATGTCAGAGGAGACAACATTGAATAATGTCAAACTGAAACTAAGTGACAATAGAGAGAAGCATGGCACAAAGGAACAGGAACAGAAAGTAAGGTTGGAGGAACAATGGAGTTGTATTAGAATGGTATGGAGTTAGTATAGGTAAAGTTGTAATCAATCATTAGGTAGGAAAAGATGGAGGTAAAGGGAACTAGAAAACACATAGCTTAAAGTGTAGAAGCAACTGGAGTTGCATCAGAGGCATAGCAGAGTTGATCCATTGGCACAGAATGTGACAGACTGTTAAACCCTATATCAAGACAGGTATACTTTTAACCAGTTCCTTTTGGAATGAAATCCTTGACACTGAAGGAAGATCAGAACTCTGGAGGGCTTTAGAGGGCTCTGGAGGAATCTAGGAAGGGTTTCAATGGTCAAACAGGACTTGGCTTCACCTTATGTGATGTGCCCTTGCACTTTCCAGTGTCCCAATTTACATAGATGTCAGAGGTAGGTAAGAAGACTGTCTCTATGCTCAACAGAAGAGATAGGCAGGATAAGGAGAGTCAAGCCTAGTCATGGGGGTAAGGTCTTGCAACTCCTTCAAGGATATTGCATAGCCTCAGAGGTACTCCAGAGTAACCCAGAGGTTTAGAGTGAGTCCAAGGGCTTGAGCAGAGTAAGGATGACAACAAGAGGGTATTTCTGTTGTTTTTGTTGATTTTCATACTGAGGTACAAGATACAAAACTACAGTACTTATATCTCAGTAAGGCAGAACTATCTAGGAGTATAATGAAGTGAGACAAGTGCAAACTCAGAAGTAAAGCAGATGTCTAGATATCTAGAAAATGAATGAAGATGTCAGGAAAGACAATGTCCAATCATGTCAGACTGAAACTAAAGGGTGACAGGATAAAACAGGGGGAAGCAAGGAACAGGAATGGAACAGGAATAGTGACAATGCTGGTAATAGTAACTAAGACCAGGAATGGTAACAGAGTTATACTGGAACAGTCTGAAGATGATGAGGGGAACTAGAGTAGTACTTAACTGGAGCAGAGATAAACTAGAAGTGGAATGGGGCAGGGTGGGAGTGAAAGCCTGGAAGAGTGTATTACACTGAGGGGCAGAAAGCATATATGTGTAGCTGGGGGAGACTGGAATGGTAATGGAGGGCCAGAGTTGCCTGGAGGGGAGTCAGAGGGCTAGAGTGGCTTGCTAGGTGTGAAGATCAATTGTAAGCTGGGTTAAAATGGGGTCAGAATTTGGGTTGAAGGTCCAGGATATGACATGGAAGAGCAGAGTTTCTCAGCTTACTCATGAATAAAAACAGGGACCTGTTATATTCTGGACCTCTGACCTGAATTCCAATCCCATTCCAACCTGGCTTACAATTGGTCTTTACACCTAGTAAGCCGCTCCAGCCCTCTGACTCCTCTCCAGGCAACTCCGGCCCTCTGTCACCATTCCAGTCTTCCCCAGCTACACATGTACACTCCCATCCCTCAGCATTATATGCTCCCCCAGACTTCTGCTCCCACTCCACCCATTCTGCTTCCAGTCTATCTCTGCTCCAGTTAAGTACTACCCTAGTTCCTCTTTGTCATCTCCAGACCATCCTGCTATAACTCCATTACCATTCCCAGTCAGCTACCATTACCATCATTGTTACTATGCCTGTTCCATTTCTGTTTCTTGCTCTCCCCTGTTTCATCCTGTCACCCTTCAGTTTCAGTCTGACATGATTGGACATTGTCTTCCTGACATCTCCATTTGTTTCCTAGATATCTAGACATCTGCTTCACTTCTGAGTTTGCACCTGTCTCATTTTATTACACTCCTAGATAGTTCTGCCTCTCTGAGGTATAAGTACTGTAGTTCTGTATCTTGTACCTCAGTACAAATATCAACAAAAACACCAGAACCCTCTTGTCATTGTCCTTACACTGCACGAGCCCTTGAGCTCACTCTGATCCTTTGGGTTACTCCAGAATACCTCCAAGGCTATATGATATCCTCAAAGGAGTCATAAAGCCTCACCCCCATGACTAGGCTTGACTTTCCTTGTCCTGCCTGTCCCTCCTGTTGAGCATAGAGACAGCCTTATCATCCACCCTGACATTTATGTAAATTGGGACAATGGAAAAGTGCAAGGGTGCACTCCATAAGATGAAGCCGAGTCCTGTTCAACCATTGAAACCCTTCCTAGATTTCCCCAGAATTCTCTGGAGCACCTGGAGTTCTGATCTACCTCCAGCATCAAGGGTTTCATTTAAAAAAGAGAAACTGGTTAAAAGTATACTCATCTTGATATAGGTTTTAACAGTATATTCATACTCTCACTTGCACTTCTCTTGCCTTCACATAAGGATTGGCCTCCACTGACTCTCAATACTCAACTCTGAACCACCTGCATGCTTGGTGCACTTACAGGTGATTCTTTTGAAATCTCCAGAACTTCATTCCATTCCTCACGTCAGCTGTCAGGATATGAACACCAATGACACCACCATGACCTTGCGCTCTTCTGGGTATTTGACCCCTAAGTTAACCTAGTCCTTATGTCACAAGCTCCTTATAGCCCCTGCTGTTCCAAGTCACTCCAAGCCACTCTGACACTTCTATGATATTAGTCACTAGCTCTTGTCACTTGAAAAACATACACCTAGATTCAACTTCTAACTCCTGTCTCTGGCATTCCCCTATTTCCAACTCCAGGCCCTCCAGAACAGCTGTGATTTCCTACTATCAGACAGCATCACCAGCCCTTATGAATCCTTGAATGCAGCTTAGGTTATGGTTGTTATAGTCCGCTTTTTTCAACTTTTGATCATGTGACCTTATCTTATCTTTCCACGTGGTTATCTAATCTTTTATCTTATCAGGGCACATGTCAGGTCACATGACTGGTCTAGACCCAGGGCATAGGGTTAGCCTCATGTCTTCCAGCCCCTTTTCATTTCCGTCTCTCTTCCATTTTAGAAGCATCAAGCCCTTTCAGCCATTGGCTATTCTTACGATGTCTTCTCTTCTTTTTGATCCCCATCCAGGGTCCATGGGAATTCTCCCATCAGGGTCTTGGTCCATGCGCATATACCCAACCTATATAAACTGTAGCATATCGTCTCAAGACTCCCTAGTCTTGAGCACTTGTATCTCTAGTACAGTGTCTCACTCGAACTCCTGGCTTTATCAATATCATCTTCTTCTATCCAAACCGTTTCAACCGTAACCGTCACCAAAAGCCCCTAGATTAGGGTTAACGCTCATCGTCTACACCATAACCGAAACCACACATAACAATGGTCCTCTATCAATAAGTGTCACTTTCTCCATTTTTCCTGCTCTTCTCTGGCATTTGACTCTGGTTCTCTGACACTTTATTGTTGCCTGGTAATCCTTGACAGAAAACCACTCCCTGTCACTCCAGACTATTCCAATCACTTTCTTATGCCTAGATCTAGCCACAGCAGTCTAAGCATCTTCCAGCCACTTCCCCAGCCCCTTCTTGACAAGTCACTCCAGGATTGCCAATAGGCAATCATCAACCTCTAGCATCGGTTCTCTACTCCTAGGCAACCCATTTCTGGCCATTAGTCCTAGCCTTTCAAGACTCGATCTCCTGAGCATGACAAGTCTATTAAACCTGTACCCATTGTCTTTCCAACCTCTGGCACCATCTTCTGGGCATTTCTGATTATTATGACCCCCATTGGATACCTTGTTCTATTTTGGATTTGAGAGCCCCAACACTCTGATCTTTTCACTTGCTTCTGCTCTTTCCGACACCTTACCATCTCTTTCAATTTCACCTCTTCTGCTCAAGCTATCAGACCTCCATGAACCCTACAAGACTGTTGGCTTCACTCTGTTGATGCCTAGCATCACTGCCTGCTGGATGGTTTGTGTTCACTGATTCTAGAACATCACTAACTCACCCACTGTGGTCTGTTGACCCTGGGTATTAAGTAGTACCTTATCTGTTCACTGGATAACACATGACAGCATCCCGCACACCCCATAGCTCCATACCACTCCAGTCTTAGCTAACTCTGATCTTGAACCACAGCTCTTATTGTCATGATCTGGTAGTTATAATACCATTGCCTAAGTGTGTGGTCATTGCTGCATTGCTCTGCTTCTGTAGCAGGCCAGTTTCATCTGTTGATACATCTACCAGGAAGACCTCCATCTGCCTCTGACCCCCTCCAAACTTGTAGCATTAGACCATTGTTCTTTATTGCCTGTGACACCTCTGCCACCTGCTTCTTATCCTCGCAGCCAAAGTACATTCACCTTGCTGAATAACCAGGCTTCAGAAGCACCACCCCTCTTCCTCTGCTCTCTGCCATGCCCCCACATTTTATCTTGCACACCAAAAGCCTCTTGCCCCCTCTGGGTATCTCCATCCTTTTCTGTCTCCTTGAAAGCTTACACTTCCATTATGACTGTGCCATGCTTACCATTTCTTCCCTGCTTGTGGTTGGTTGAGTGTTGTTTTGGTTTGCTATGATTCTCTGCTTGGATTTCTTCTAACTGTTTGGCAGAATTGATCCACCCCTCTCTGTCTCTTGCCCAGGAAATCCTTGCTCTTCAGACATGGTTCCTGACAACTCTGTTTCCTGCTTGTGGGTAATTCCTTCTGTTCTGAATGTTATCTCAGGACCTGTTCTTCTGTTTTCCCTGGGTATTCTTTCCCAGTAGGTCTTCTGCAGTTCTGTGTCTTTTGGGAATTCTTTTGTTCTGAGTATCCCTTCCTTGGCAATGTTTCTGCTCTTCTGCATTTCCTGGGAATGCTGCCCCTTTCTTTGGAACCCTTCTGAGCCCCTCCATTATTTGCCTTGGGAATTCCTTGTTTTTCCGGCCTTGTTCTGATGGCTCCATTCCTCTTTGCCTTCTGTTTCTGTTCCTTCTGCCCTGTTGTCTGGGACTTGTCCTTTTGTTTTCCCTGGGTTCTTCTTCTCCTTTGGGGATTTTTCTGCTTTTCCTGTGTCCCCTAGGACCTTCCCATTCTTACATCTGTCCTTTGGTGGGCCTTTCCTTCTGACCTCCCTCCCATCTTTCCAGATCCTTTCAGACCACTTCTGCTTTGCACCTTGTGCTGCCCCTGGCACCTTTCCTGGCTGTCTCCTAGTCAATAATGGGATGTTGACCTTGAGGCAGGGATACCATCTAGTGACCATGCTGGGTACTGCTGCTCGCACCTAGCAATCCAGTTCCTCTTACACTTGCCTTTCCCTCCATTTTCTGGTCCCTCCCCAGTCTCTTCTGCCATAGTACCCAGGCCACCTGGTCAACTGTCTACCTTTGTGCAATGACCAGATGTGCTCTGCACTGATTGCCCCCTTTGACCACCTTACCACTAGTACAGTGCCTAACTCCTACCTATATCAGCTATACCCAGCCCCAATCATTTCTGGTCATCTCTGGCTCTTCCCAGAGTAGCCCACCTCCTTCCCCTAGTTGTTGCACAAAGATAATGTGCAATTCAACCAGTATACAAACATTTGTTGTGTTTAGGAGGCAAGGCCAGTGAGCTACTCTCAGCAGAACATCCACTCCTCTGGGTCTTCTTCAGCCCCCACCATAATATCCTCTGGCTCTATTCTAGCCCTGAGTTCAGCCACAAAAACCCTCATCCTCTCTCTGGCCCTCTGACCTCCATGCCCCTCCTGCTGAATATCATGATCACTTACATGAATGCCAGACTCTACCCTGAGATATCCCTTCTGGTGGCCCTCCTCCATTTGGATCTTGACCAGGTCATGAAGGAGCCTGTTCTGCTCCCTTAAGTCCTGATGAATTAGACCACCAACCTCACAGATTGCATTGGCAACCAATTCATCACCTGTCATATCAACTCCTTGGGCTGCCTCATTAAGGGTAGTGAGGTTCCAGACTCCTTCTGCCATTCCAACCTGTACTCCACCCCTATCTCTTTGGCTAGAGTTCACTCCCCCTATTCCCATTGAGGTACCAGCCTTGTATGCCTCAACTCTGTACCTCCTTCTTTCCTGATTCTTGGCCATTATGAGGGCCATTCCATTATTAGAATGGAGAGCAAGCTGGTTATTCAACCGGAAGTAGAGATCTGGGAATTCAGCCATGATAGAGCAGGAAAATAAGTGCCAACTGTTTTCTTGGGACCTTATCTTCCTTGAGCCAACTCCACACTAACCCCAACTCTAACTGAGTACAGAATCTGTTTACCCTCAATCATCATGTTTAGTTCCCTTTGGAAATAAATGAATCTCCCTCAACTTCACCCTTGATCCAACCCTTTAGACATTTTTTGGTCATCATTTGACTATCAGACTCTAGTCTAATTTCTGATTTTCTCTCCAGAAGTTATTCTGAAGCCCCAAAACTCTCCGCTTCTATCCTTTGTTCCTTTTCAGTTTCCCTGTCCTTGTGGTAGAAGCGACCATTTTTGACATCAGGTTTTAATCTTGCCCCTTTGGGAAATTCAGCTATTTCTTTCATCCATTCTTGGCTGTCCATTTGTTCTCCTTATTGCCCATGACCACCCAAGGTGTCACTTACCTGGTAATGAGATTTCATTTTGACAGGTTATTACAATTTGCAGGAACCTTATCTTCTGGACTTACTCCACATGTTTTCTGAACTTGTTCACTCAAGGCTCAAAGCCTTCACTTCAGAAGTTGCAAACTCCTTTTCATATCCTTATTTCCAACTTCCCGGATTGTTTCTGAACCCTGACCTCTGTTACAAAGACAACTGGAGTAGCTACTATACTACTCTAGTACCATTATGTCTTCATCATCATCCCTTTCCACCCCCTCCTGAATCCCCATCCTGAGCTCTGCTATCTCTCCTGCCACCTCTTCCTCTTTGCTGTCTTCCAGCCCACTCTCTGCATTCTCTCCACCCATCTTCCATGCAGGATCGAGGATATTGACCAGCTGCACTAGCAGCTGGTTCTTTCTCCTCATCTCCCACATCACCCAGTCTCCTACCTTCCATATGGTTGCTGCCAGCAGGCGACAGCCCTCTGCCACCTGCTTGGCACTGCCCTCCATTCCCTCTGAGTAAGCCCTCTTTTTGGGCTGCTTCTCCTCTGCATCCCTCTAATGCTGCTTCTGCATCAGCTTCTTCTCCCCAGGATGTTCACACCTTGCCTTGGCCTCTTGACAGGCCAAGCATGACATAGACTTCCCCATGCCCACCTCACACTCCATTTCTCAATCCACGCACCTCCAGCATGCCAGTGCCTCCTCTGCTCTCTGCTTTCCTTTGCCATTGCTGGGCCCTGCTTGGGCCTGCACTTATGCCACCTGTGATCATCAGTGGTGCTACTCATGGGATAACAACTGTGGTATGCACCTTTTCTTGGGCAGCTGCCTCTGCCATCCTCTGGGCCCTCTTGGCCTCCTTGACCTGCCTTCAAGTAGCCTCCTCCGCTGCTTTCTGGGTCTCTTCTGCTCTCCTCTGTTCCTTCTCCTTCCTTGCCTTCATGTGCCTCTTGCGCTTGGCATATTTGATGTTGCTCAATGCCTTGTCATCGTTGGTGCACTCCACAATGTGTTCATTGACCCAGCCCATGAGATCTTCAAATGAGGTTATATTGTTGTAATGAAGAAAGGACAAGCTACCATTGAAGTCCCTGTTTTTATTCATGAGCGAGCTGAGAAACTCTGCTCTTTCACCCCATTGTAACTAAACAAGGTTATGTGCTCATTGCCTCCACAACCCTCTGTTCTACCTCCAATGTTACCAAAGCATGCAGTCATGTGCCCATCACCACACTATCACAGATCACATGTCTGTACTCTCCGCACCCCAGGCCAACAGCCTTCAAGGGTTCAGGCCTAAGGGGGGGATACTGTCATATTCCAGACCTCCAACCCAAATTCTGACCCCATTCTGATCCAGCTTACAATTGGTCTTCACACCTAGTAAGCTGCTCCAGCCCTCTGACTCCCCTCCAGGTAACTCCAGCCCTCCATCACCATTCCAGTCTTTTCCAGCTATGCATGTACACTCCCACCCCTCAGCATTATATGCTTCCCTGGACTTCTGCTCCCACTCCATCCATTCTGCTTCTAGTCTATCTCTGCTCCAGTTAAGTACTACCCTTGTTCCCCTTTGTCATCTCCAGACCATCCTGCTATAACTCCATTACCATTCCCAGTCAGCTACCATTACCATCATTGTTACTATGCCTGTTCCATTTCTGTTCCTTGCTCTCCCCTGTTTCATCCTGTTACCCTTCAGTTTCAGTCTGACATGATTGGACATTGTCTTCCTGACATTTCCATTCATTTCCTAGATATCTAGACATCTGCTTTGCTTCTAAGTTTGCACCTGTCTCATTTTATTACACTCCTAGATAGTTCTGCCTCTCTGAGGTATAAGTACTGTAATTCTGTATCTTGTATCTCAGTACAAATATTGACAAAAACACCAGAACCCTCTTGTCATTGTCCTCACACTGCATGAGCCCTTGAGCTCACTCTGACCCTCTGGGTTACTCCAGAATACCTCCAAGGCTACATGATATCCTCAAAGGAGTCATAAAGCCTTACCCCCATAACTAGGCTTGACTCTCCTTGTCCTGCCTGTCCCTCTTGTTGAGCATAGAGACAGCCTTATTACCCACCCCAACATCTATGTAAATCGGAACAACAGAGAAGTGCAAGGGTGCACCCCATAAGGTGAAGCCAAGTCCCATTCAACCATTGAAACCCTTCCTAGATTTCCCCAGAATTCTCCAGAGCACCCAGAGTTCTGATCTACCTCCAGCATCAAGGGTTTCATTTAAAAAAGAGGAACTGGTTAAAAGTATACTTGTCTTGATATAGGTTTTAACAGTCTCTTTAAGAAGGATGGTATAGGTTTTAACAGGACCTCATGGTAGCTTGTCCTTCCTTCATTACAACAACATGGCTGCATTTGATGACATCATGACCTGGGCTGAAGAATGCATCATGGAATGTGTCAATAATGATAAGGCATTGAGCAATGCCAAATACATCAAGCACAAGAGGCACATGAAGGTAAGGAAAGAAGAAGAACAGAAAAGAGTGGAAGAGGCCCAGAAGGCAGCAGAGGAGGCTAAGAGGGACTGGTGGGAGGCAGAGGCAGCTGCCCAAGAAAAGATGAGTATCATGATCATTCATCTGAGAGCAGGACAACTGAAGGCCATCAGGTGATGTGAATGCAGGCTCAAGCAGAGCCCAGAAATGACAAGGAGAAGCAGAGGGTGGAGGAGGCACTGGCATGCCAGAGGTGCAAGGATAGGGGAGTGAAGTGCAAGGTGGGTGTGAGAAAGTCCATGTCATGCTTGGCCTGCCAAGAGGCCAAGGCAAGGTGTGAATGCCCAGGGAAGGAGAAGCCAGTGTAGAAACAGTGCTGGAGGGATGCAGAGGAGGAGTGGCCTAAAAAGAGGGCTTGCTCAGAAGGAGCAGAAGGTAGCATTGAGCAGGTGGCTAAGGGCTGTTACCTGCTGGTGGCAACCATACAGGAGGTAAGGGGCCAGATGGTATAGGAGATAAGGAGGAAGAACTGGCTGCTAGCATAGCTGGTTGACATCTTCAATCCTGTGTGGAAGGTGAGCAGAGAGGATGCAGAGAGTGGGCCAGAGGATGGTGAAGAGGACAAGGTGGCAGAAGAGGTGGTGGAACTTGGAACAGGGTTCTGGGAGAAGGTGGGGAGAGAAGAAGATGAAGATATAATGGTACTAGAGTAGAGTAGTAGTTACTCTAGTTTGTCTTTGTAACAGAGGTCAGGATTTGGAAATGACCCAGGGGACCAGGAATTAGAATATGAAAAGGGGTGTCAATGACTACTGAAGTAAAGGCTTCAAGCCTTGAGTGAACAAGTTCAGAGCAAATGCAGAGTAAGTCCAGAAAGTAAGGTTTTTGCAAATCATAATAACCTATTAAGATGAAATCTCATAACCAGGCAAGTAATGCCTTGGGTGGTCATGGGGCAATAAGGAGAACAAAAGGACAACCAAGAAGGGAATGGAAGAAATAACTAAATTCCCTAGAGGGACAAGATTAGAGACCAATGTCAAGATAGTCACTTCTGACATAGAGACAGAGAAACTGAAAAGGAATAAAGGGAGTAGAAGTGGAGAGACATGGGGCTTTGAAAAGACTATCAGAAAGAAGATCAGAAATTAGACTAGAGCCTGATGGTCAAATAAAGAATCTGAAACAAATATCAGAAAGGTCAGATCTAGAGCAGGAAAGGGATGGAATTGAGGAAGGTTTTTTATCTTCAAAGGGAACTAAAACATGCTGATTGCCAGTGAGACAGTTTATCATGTGGCTAGGGGTTAGAGCTAAATCAGAGTTGGGTAAGATTCTGATATAGCAGGTAGAGGCAGAAATATTAAAGACATATTCCATTCCTGATGTCCTTATTCAGTGTGTTATAATGCACTTTTTCAATTTTACTCTTTTTGGACTTATTATCTTACTACTGTAGCTCTTCACATTGTCACATCACATGACCATTTTCACCTCTTCACACCTTTCACATCTTCACCTCTTCACTCTTTCACATTTCACATCTTCACCTGGCACAAGTCTAGAGTAACCTAGACTCTGATGTCATACCTCATATTTGACACATGTATTTCTAGGTCCCCACTCCTTTATTGCTATTGGTTGGCTTACTATATATTACTTTAGGGCCAGTACCATTTACATGGTCTGTGCACATACTATAGCAATATATAAGGAGGTTGGCTCAAGCCTGGATTTTCCCAGTCTTGTGCACTTGAACCTTCCAGTTCTTGTTACTCCTTGGCTCTTATTCTTTTCATTCTATTTGCCTAGTTCAAAGCCACTAGCTTAAAAGCTTCATCCAGGACTTAGGAAGAATCCACACACATCAAAGTTGGGTGTTTTAGATTAATGCATCAAGCTGTTGTGTTTCACAGTGAGCTTCAATACTGGTCTGATGAACAACTAGCTCCTTATCCCCTTGATGGGGTGGACCTAATGTGGGTCAAACATCTGGAGCATACAAGGAGGAGAATAGCCAACCATATAATTCTAGATTAAAAAGAAACTACATGATCATTAGAAGGATAGGGATCTGGGACTGGAGGCATGAAAGAAGTAGTCAGAGAGGTGGAGCAGATACAATCTGGAGGTTTAGTGGTTGAAGGAGGTGGGGGGTCAGAGCCTGTGGGGGACTACCTGGTTGCAGACACCATTTGAGAGATTAGTGGTTGCCTTTGCCAAGAAATGAAGAAATAGAACAAGCTTCTTTGTGACCTAGTCTAGATCAAGCTGGCAGAAGATCATTGGGCTGGGTACATTGTGGCAGGGGGACCAAGGGTTATCCCTGTCAACCTTGAGGCTGAGGCCAAGCAGAAGAATGGCAGAGTGGCAGTCAGAGAGGACCTAAAGAAGTGAATGTTCCACTAAGGGTTGCTTGCTGGTCTTGCCTCCTGTATATCACAAATGATTATGTATGCCTGATTGGATTGTGCATTGTTCATGTGCTGCAGTGAGAAAAGGAAGATGAGCTACTTGGAAGAGAAATGGAGATAATCAGAGACAATCAGGGTTGGATGCAGTCAATATAGGTAGGGGTCAGTCACTGCATGAGTGGTAAGGGTGGTCAGAGGGGGCAATTGGCACAGAGCACATCTGGTCATTGCATGAAGAGGTAGACAGTTGACCAGGTGGACTGGGCACTATGGCAGAAAAGACTGGAGAGGGAACAAAGGGAGGTCAGAGAGGTAAGCAATGGAACTGAGGGAAGGGCAAGAGTGCTAGATGACCAGTAGGTTGCAGATTGCTAGATGCAATCAGCAGTTACTAGTGTGGTCACTAGATGCTATCCTCTCCTCAAGGTTGACATTCTATTGTTGACTAGAAGACAGAAAACAAAGGGGCCAGAGGTAGCACAAGGTGCAAAGTGGAAGATATCCAGAAGTACCTGGAAAGATAAGAGGGAGGCTGGAAAGAAAGGCTAACCAAAGGAATGGACACAGAAATGGAGAGTTCCCAGGAAATGCAGAAAGAGCAGAAATATCCCCAAAGGAAAAGGAAAATTCAGGGAAAACAAAAGGACAGGTTCCTGGACAACAGATCAGAAGGAACAGGAACTGAAGGCAAAGAGTGATGGAGTTGTCAGAACAAGGCCAGAAGACCAAGGGATTTCCAGGGCATAATAATGGAGGGGTTTAGAGAAGATTCCAAAGAAATAAGCAGCATTCTCAGGGGATGCAGAAGAGCAGAATCATCTTCAGGGAAGGAATACCCAGGGGAAAGAAGCAGGATTCCCAGAAGACACAGAAGAGCAGAATGCCTTCCAGAAAAAAGAATACCCAGGGAAACAGAAAGACAGGTCCTGAGATAACATACAGAAAAATAAGGAAATACCCATGAGTGGGAACAGAGTTGTCAGGAAACAATGCCTGAAGAGCAAGGATTTCCTGGGCAATAGTCAGAGAGAATAGAGAGGTATGGAGATAATTCCATGAAACAGGTTTCCCAGAAGGGGATAGAGAGTGCCAATGGCAAGGGGGTTATAGGGAGGTGGTGCATTAATAAAACAATGTAGTGCCATACAGAGGAAATCCAAGCCAGGACCCATAAGAAACAGAAACAAAGCTCAATCAACTGCAAGTAGGAAAAGAAAGAGTAATCACAGTGCAGTCATAACAGAAGAGTGAGCTTTTCAGGGAGATGGAAAAGGGATGGAGATGCCTGGAGAGGGCAAGAGACTTTTGGCATGCAAGACAAAATATGGGGGGAGTGCTGGAGTGCAGAGGAAGAGAGGTGGTGCTTCTGAAGCCTGGTTGGTTAGCAAGATGGGTATACCTTAGCTGCAAGGATAAGAAAACAGATGGTGGGGGTGCCATAGGCAAAGAAGAATAAAGGGTCAAATGCTACAAGTTCAGAGAAGGTTGGAGGCAGGCAGAGGTGTCTTCCTGGTAGACATATCAACAGATGAAACTGGCCTGCTACAGAGAGCAGAGCAGTGCAGAAATGACCACACACTTAGGCAATGGAGTTGTATTACCAGATAATGATGAAAAACTGTGGTTTAAGATCAGAGTCAGCTGAGACCAGAGTGGTATGGAGCTACAGGGAGTATGTGAGGTGCTGGCATGTGTTATCCAGTGAACAGACAAGGTACTACTCAATATCTGGGGTTAACAGACCACAGTGGGTGAGTTAGTGGTGTTCTAAAATTAGTAAACACAAATAATCCAGCAGAGGGTGATGCTAGGCATCAACAGAGTGAATCCAACAGTCTTTGTAGGGTGTGTGGAGGTCCAATAGCTTGAGCAGAAGAGGTGAAATCAAAGGAGAAGAAGAAGCATCAGAAAGAAGTGGGAGTGGGTGAAAGGGGGTTGGAGTATTGGGGCTTCCAAATCCTAAATAGAACAAGGTATCCAATGGGGGTTGTAATGATCAGAAGTGCATGGAAGTGTGGTGCTGGAGGTTGAAGAGACAAGGAATACAGGTTTAATAGACTTGTTATACTCAGAAGGCCAGGTCTTAAAAGGCTAGGACCAATGGCCAGAAATGGGTTACCTAGGAGTAGAGAACAGACATAAGAGGTTGATGACCACCTATTGATAATCCTGGAGTGACTTGTCAAGGAAGGGGCCAGAAAATGGCTAGAGGATACTTAGACTATAATAGCAAGATCTAGGCATGAGAAGTTGGTTGGAATAGTCTGGAGTACTATGGGGTGATTTTCTGTTGAGAATTACCAGGTAACAACAACATGTCAGAGAACTGGAGTCAGCTACTGGAAAAGAATGGAAAAAATAGAGGAAGTGGCACTTATGGGTAGGGAACTATAACCTAAACTGCATTTGAGAATTCATGAGAACTGATGATGCTGTATGATAGTAGGGAGTCACAGCTGCTCTGGAGAGCCCAGAGTTGGGAATAGGAGAATGCCAGGGTCAGGAGTCAGAAGTTGAATCTAGACACATATATCTCAAGCAACTGGAACCAGTGACTAATGTTGTAGAATGTCAGGGTGGCTCAGAGCAACTTGAAAGGTCAGGGGCAGTAAGGGGCTTGCACCATGTGAAGACTAGATCAACTTAGAGATCAAATGCCCAGAAGAGCACAAGGTTGTAATGGTGTTGTTGGGGGTCATAGCCTGACAGATGGCACAAGGAATGGATCAAAGTTCCAGAGATCTTGGAGGGATCACCCATGAGTGTGCCAAGCATGCAGGTGGTTTGGAGTTGAGTGTTGAAAGATGATTGAGGCTGATTCTGAAGTAAAGGCTTGAAGAAGTGCAAGTAAGAGTACAAATATACTGTTAAAACCAGTTTCTTTCTGAATAAAACCCTTGACACTGAGGGAAGGTCATAATTCTGGAGGGCTCTGGAGAGCTCTGGAGGGATCTAGAAAGGGTTTCATTGATTGAACAGGACTTGGCTTTATTTTATGTGGTATACCCTTGCACTTTCTGGTGTTCTAATTTACATAGATATTGGAGGTGGATAAGAGGGCTGTCTCTGTGCTCAACAGGAGGGACAGGCAGGATGAGGAGAGTCAAGCCTAGTCATGGGGGTGGGATTTTATAACTCCTTCAAGGATATTGCTTGGCCCCAGAGGTTCTCTGGAGTAACCCAGAGGGTCAGAGTAAGCCCAAAGGCTTGATCAAAGTGAGGATGAAGACAAGGTGATGTTTATGTCAATATTCCTACTAAGGTACAAGATACAAAACTATAGTACTTATATCTCAGAGAGGCAGAACTATCTAGAAGTGTAGCAAAGTGAGACAGGTGCAAACTCAGAAGTGAAGCAGATGTCTAAATATCTAAGAAATGAATGGAGATGTCAGGGAAGACAAATTTCAATCATGTCAGACTGAAACTGAAGGGTGACAGAATGAAACAAGGGGAATCAAGGAACAGGAACAGAACAGAAATAGTAACAATGATGGTAATAGTAACTAAGAGCAGGAATAATGACAGAGTTATACTGGAACAGTTCAGAGACAATGAAATTGAACTAAGGTAGTACTTAACTGGAACTGAAATAGAACTAAAAACAGAATGGGGCAGAGTGGGAGCAGAGGCCTGGGGGAGCATATAATGCTGAGGGGCAGGAAGCATACATGCATAGCTGGTGCAGACTGGAATGGTAACAGAATGCTGGAGTTGCCTGGAGAAGAGTCAGAGGGCTAGAGTAGCTTACTAGATATGAGGACCAATCATAAGCCAGGTTAGGATGGGGTCAGAATTGGATTGGAGGTATAGGATATGACACTATGTTAGCTCTGTAACATTCTGATACAACTCTGTAGTTCCTCTGATCTCACTTTCTATTCTTGTTCCTTTCTTCCTCACCTCTTTCTATTATCCTTTTGTTTTAGTTTGACATTATTTGACATTATCTCCCCTGACATCTCCACTTGTATCCAGGATACATTGGTACCTGCTTCATCTATAAGACAACTTCTTTTGCATCTCTGTTCCTTTCTTAGATAATCCACTTCTCCAAGGTATAAGTATGAGAGTTCTGTATCTTGTACCTCAGTTTGAATATCAACATTAATAACCCCATTGCCTCTAACAATTTGTGCTTGATGCCATTTTCCCTGCCCCTTAGCCTGCCACTCTACTTTCTTCTAGAGTCTGGCACTTTCTTTGACTCTTTAACCCATCTTTGATGTATTTCCAACCCCTCTGCAAATTGGGGCACCCAGTACTAGTGTAAGGGTGCACCACATATAGTGAAGCCAAGCCCCATCCCACTTCAGAGATTCCAGAGTATTTTCCAGAGTATCCTGGTAGTTATAACAATAACATGGCACAGTGTTAAACTGCAACATACTTTGAGAATACTTCAGATAACTCCAGAGAGTTGGTCAAATAGGGCTTGGCTTTACCTTATGTGGTGTGCCCTTACACTTGTTTAAGGGCCCTGATTTACAGAGAGGTCAGAGATGTGCTAGAGTAACAAAGTAAGTCATCAAAACTTGTTGAAGGTGTAAGGACAGTGGATTCTAGCACAGTGGAAAGGGGGTGACATACAAATGGGGGAGAAAGCATCAAGTTTTGTCAATATTTGAACTGAGGTACAGGATACAGAACTGCTGTACTTATATAGTGGCTCAAAAAACTATTTCAATATTTGCATGTTTTGCACTAAATGCAATAGCTATCAATAACTACTAATTATCATGCTAGGCTATGAGTATATGAAATGCAGTATTTGCTCTTGGCTTTCTATTGGTCCAATGGTCAAAGCATTTGATTATGTTTTGGTAACATGGCAATCATATCAAAATAACAACTCATTAGGACAGTTTTTTGACTTTGAATTTCCTTTACATATATTGGACCCTAAAATGCTGTAAGATGATTATATACCTTAGGTAAGTAAAATATTATGTTACTCTTATGTCACTAATTAGCCTGCAGCATATATAAACCCTACTATTACAAATAAATTCCCTTATTTTCATTATAAAACATCTTTCTGCTGCTTAAAGAGATAATATTATCTCTATTGCCTCTCTTGATCTTTCCTGTAGGAAAATTGCATCTCAAACTGGCCTAGGGAAGTCTACTGTGGCTAGGGTCCTTCAGAAAATCCAATCAGAGAAGGAAAATCATCATGGTGATTGTTCTTCAAAACTTTCTCCTATCAACAAGTGTGCTATTATTTAACAAATTCTTACTGGAAAGGCCAGTAATTCAGTTCAGGCCACTTATTCATCAATTCTATTGTCAGCACTCCTGTCTGCCCACAAATGGTCAGAAAAGCAGGTTAGTCTTTGCTCTGAAGTACCAGCATTGAACTGTGGAGGACTGGAAGAGGGTGATTTGGTCAGATGAGACTAAAATCAATAGGATTGGATCAGATGGACAAGAATATGTGTGGAAAAAGAAAGGAGAGGGAATAAGTTCTAAGAAGATCAAAGGTACAGTCAAGTTTGAAAAAGGATTACTCATGGTATGGGGCTGTATTGGATGGAATGGTGTGGGAGTTTTGAGTAAGGTTGAGGGAAGAATGAATGCTGAACAGTCTGTGGCAATTTTGAAGAAAGGATTGTTGCAAAGCATAGAGAATTCTGGAATTTCTTCAGATGAAATCATTTTTTAGCAAGATAATGATTCCATGCATATCTCTAGAAGAGCTCAAATCTGGTTCAAGGAGCAAAATATCAAGCTTCTGGATTGGCCTGCTCAATCTCCAGACTTTAATCCTATTAAACACACTTGGAGTCATTTGAAAAAATGATTTCTGTGAAGGAGTATTAAAAATGAATAGAAAGCATGTCTAGAAGAATTTAAGCAGTTATCAATGCCAAGGGAGGTTATACCAGGTACTAAATACCATATCCTATTTAAAGTCAAAAAACTGTCCCAATAAGTTGTCACTTTGATATGGTTGCCATGTTACCAAAACATAATCAAATGCTTTGATTGAAATGCAACCTCTTGATACATTGATTTAATTCTAACCCTAACCCTTGGTGAGTACCTTCCTAATCTTGCTAAAGGGCTTTTGTGCTAGTGGCCCCTAACTAGGTGTGCTGAGACAAAAATGAGAGCCAAGTATTGAGACTGGCAGGCTGAGAGTCAAGGGAGCACTTATGCTAGCAAGACTGAATCTAAATCTAGACTCAAGTGAGCAAGACTGGGGAATCCCAGCTTGCCTACCCTTGCCTTTATATATTCCAAGGCCTGGTGCACAGACCATGCTAACTAAGTACAGGAACTACCTAATCAGGGGATGCCCTAAACCCTGGATTAATAGATAAGGAAACATAAGGGAAAAGCATGGGGCGGATATTAATGAGTATGGCAGAATATCATGCAGATGTGGGAGAATAGAAGAGAAGTATCTAAGAAATGAATGCAGGGACAGAGGTGCTTGCACCATAAGGATGAAGATCTCTGCCACAGATGAGATCCAATCTATAAATCTGCCACAGATGCATCTAGGGTCCAGATTCAGATCCAGATCTAGATCAGATGAGATCCATGGAGATAAGATGGAGGGCAGTTTCAGGGAAGATCCTGGGAAGATCCATGTCAGGTGACTTATGGTCACATGACCACTGCTGAAGGAAAGGAATAATAAATACTCTTAAAGGAAACAGACCACAGACTAGGGTTAAGCTTAAAATGGAGTGTCTTGTGCATGATCACATGATGTCACATGACTGGTTCTAGTGCTGGAGTGTCACTTTGTAACATCAGATCCCTTGAATGTTGTCACATCCTGTGCCAACAGGTCAACTCTGCTAAGTCTCTAATGCAACTCTGGTTGCTTCTACACTTTAAGCTATGTGTTTCCTAGTTCCCTTTATCTCTATCTTCTCCTACCTAATGATTGATTACAACTGTAGCTATGCTAACTCTGTACCATTCTGATACAACTTCATTGTTCCTCTGACCTCACTTTCTGTTCCTGTTTCTTTGTGCCATGCTTCTCCCTGTTATTACTTAGTTTCAGTTTGACATTATTTGACATTGTCTCCTCTGACATCTCCATTTGTATCCAGGATGCATTGGCACCTGCTTTGCTTATGAGACAACTCCTTTCATATCTCCATTCTCTTAGATAATCTGTCTCCCTGAGGTATAAGTACTGGAGTTTGGTATCTTGTACTACAGTTTGAATATCAACCATAATATGATGTTATGATTCCCCCCAGACTCCTCCTGCCTCACAACTTGACATCATACCCTACTCTAAAGTCCCTCAACTTATTCCATGACTTGATGTCATGCCTTTTGTTGGGAAAAAGCCCTACAGCTGATTCTGGACCTCTGATAAGTTTCTAACCCCTCTGTAAATTGGGGCACTTGGTACTAGCATAATGGCATACCACATAAGATGAAGCCAAGCCCTGTCTACTCCAGAGTATGTCAAAACATTTATAACAGATGTAGCACATGTTAAACAATGAAAAATGAAAGATGTAACATCTTCATTGAAACCTGGCCAATAGTAATATTGTGATAATAATTGTTTGGTATGGTTTTGACCTGCATAACCACCCAAAGGAGAGGAGTGAAAAAGATTAAGAGCTTTTATGTGTAATTCTTCAGGAATAAATATTTGTTTTCTTTCATTTAGATAAATATGGTCTTCTGAACTATAACACCAGTTGGCAGAAAGGTGTAAGTCCACTGATGCTTGTTGTACATGAGAAAAGAAGGAAGAAGAAAGTGAGATAACTTATTGAAATATATGAGGGGAAAGCATAATGATTTGTTTATTTGGTTCTGGTTTATTTTTGAAATGATCCTGTCTTCTGGATAAAGCATCCACTCATCCATTAGTGGGACCTGGTTTATAACACATCTTGAAATTATATTCTGCCATTGTAGCTTGCCATCTAGCTTGCTGTGGAGACAGATCTTGCAGTTTTTTCCAATACTCCAAGTTTTTGTAATCTGTTCAGATCTCAAAGAAGTCTTGTCTGATTAAATAATGTTGCCAATTGTGAAGAGTGTAAATGACTGCCAATAACTCTTTGTCATAGATTGGATAGTTTAATTCTGCAGGATTCAAAGAGTGAGAAATATATGCTGCAGGTTACCAAAGACCATCATCTTGTTGATAGAAAAGAACAGCTCTGATGGCAACATCTGAAGCATTAGTTTTGAGGCAAACAGGTTGAGAAGAGTCAGGATAACACAAGAGAGGTTTGGAAGTGAGAATTTCAATTTCTTTTAAACAAACAAAGGCTGCCATGCATGCCAATGTTCATTTAAATTTAACATCCTTTCTTGTGAGGAAATTAAGGGGTCTTGCAATATTAGTGAAGTTGGGAATGAATCTTTGATAATAATTTGCTAATCCTAAAAAAGCTTGAACTTGTTTAACCATTCTTGGAATTGGCCAATTTCAGACTGCACTAGTCTTGTTTAGTTGCATCTGTACCCTCTTTTGAGATATAATCATGCCCAAATAATCAACTTGATCTTGAGTGAAATGACACTTGAATGGCTTTAAGAAGAGGTCATGGTCATAAAGATAACCTTAAACTTCTGCAATAATTTCTAAATGTTGGTTGTGATTTTTGTCCTTTGTGAAAATCATAATATCATCAATATAGATCACCACATGTTCCCACATATCATGGAAAATATCATTAACCATTGCTTGGAAAGTACTTGGGGAGTTGCATATCCCAAAATACATTACCAGAGGCTCAAAAGCCCCTATTGGCATTGTAAATGCTTCTTTCCATTCATTACCTTCTTTCATATGAATGTTATTGTATCCCCACCTAAGATCTAAAGTGGTAAACTAGCACCATTTAACCTATCAATTAGTGTTGATATCAAGGGTAAAGGATAATTGTTTTTAATGGTATAGTTGTTCAGATACCTGTAATCAATTACCATTCTTTTACCACCATCTTTCTTGCTGATAAAGAAAACTGGTGATATTTGCAGTGACTTGGATGATCTAATATAACCTTTTTTCATCTCTTTGTCAACAAATTCCCATACTTCCTTCATTTCTTCATTTGAAAGAGGAATAATACAACCTTTCTTTGATATGAAGTTTTCTTTTAACTTCACTGCATAATCCCACAGTTTTCTGGTTGGCATGCATTCTAATTCATGTTGCAAAAAAAACAGGAATAAATTCCCATAATTCTTTTGGAACTTCTTTCTTTAATTGAGATTGTTCTTCTTCAGAAACTTATTATAACAGTAGATGCATTTTATAATCTGCCAAACACCTAGGAAAGTCAATAGTTTTCTTTATCCAATCTATTTCTGGATTGTGTCTTGCAAACCAATCATATCCTATGAGAAGATCTAGAGTTCCTAAAGAAGAAACATAGGCATTAATCCTTTCTCGATGCCACTTTCTGTTTTTTTTTTTTTTCCTTTTATGGCTATATAAATAATGACATAGTGAGCAATTTTTCCAATATTACCATCAGTACCATCTGTGTTATACACTGTTAAAGATTTAGGCATATCTTTTTCATACAAATCATGTTTCCACACAAATTTCTAATCAATAAATGTCACTGATGCTCCAGAATCCACTATTGCAAAGGTTAGTCCACATGATTCCATTTTTAAACCATTTTTTCCTCTGACTTTGCCATCAATCTTTACACTTACACCTAATTTGTCTCTTTCTTTTCAATTAAATAGTTTGGCTAGATCTTTTCATTCTTTACTTTCTATTGCAAACAAATGTCTGTTAATATTATCAGATGGAATTAAGCACCCTATTTCCAGGGCCATGCTTGATCAAGACACCATCACAGAAGGAATATCATTATTCCATTTCATACTACAAACATTGAAAGAACAAGAAGAAAAAGATTTGCATACTGGAAGTTCCATTTTTAACCTAACAGACTCCCTCAAACTTTTTCCACTACCTCCTTTTATTTTCTTTCTGTCTTGAAGACATTCTGGAAATAGGCCCAGGCTTCTTCCATACTTCCCCAGGATGCTGCAGGAATTTCCTGGAATCTTGCAGTGTTCGCCATATTATATACCAGTCCAATTGAAATCAGTTCTGCAGTTTGCCAACCATTTGTGTCAGGCAAAGAGAACTCTGAAAATTGGACAGGCTGTACATATTGAGCCTGTGTGCCTTGTTGCCTCTGTTGTTGTCCCTGAGGCTGGGGATCTTTACCAAAATTGTTTGAGGGCCTCAGTGCTGCTGGATTAAAAACCCCATGGCAATCTCTTGCCATATGCCCTGGTTTTCTGCATTTGAAACAGGTGTGAACCTGTATCGCTGCTTGGTGATCTATCTCCATGAGTACACCACACCCAGGTTGAGTGCTGACATTGGTGAATTGTGGGGGAGGGAAACATTGTGGGTTATAGATTGGTCAGAATTGATTAGATGGGGGAGCTTGTGGAGGGTTGAACTGAGGGGTAAATGTGGGGGTGCTTCTTTCAATAGCCATTCTTCCAAATGACCTTCCTAACTTCCTTACCATTCCTGCTAATTCCCCTAAATCATCTGTCATGCCCTGTATGCAGACTTGTTAATAGATCCTGTAATGAATCTGTGATCTCATTAATGTTACTACATGATTATCACTAATCTTTGCATCTACCCTTAATACCTCAAACTCTTGGAGGTATTCATTGATCAAGTTCCTTTGACATAAGGCTTCTAGTTTCTTTAAGGCCTCATGAGTCAACTTATTGATGTGAAAGTATTTTCTTAGCTCTTCAGCTATACCTGCAAAGTCCAGCCAGGTGTTTATCCCCCGCTTCTCTACTGTTCCATCTCCCTTGTCAAAGTATTCATCCTTCTTCTTGATATGCTTCTCTTGCATTATTTGAGCATATCCTTCCACTCTTTCTTCTAACCTTGACAGCACTGCTGCTGTCTGCTTCCTTGTACTCCTCCACTTTTGCTCTGCATGTCAAATGGCCATGCTTGTGAACCACTTCCTCCAAGTCTTCTTTTTGCCATTCCATTTTCCTGGATCAGCAATCTTTTTTGACAATTCTCCCATCTGCATAACTTCTTTGACCAGTGTTCTTATCATATCTCCAAGATCCCCACTCATATTCATCCCATATGTAGTAGGGGTTGATTGCCAGAAGAGGGGCTGGCAGTGTGAACTCTGGGGTTTGGTTTCAAGGGATGCTTGCTCAGATAGGGTTGAACCTAACTTGGTTAATCCTTCCTTCTGTGAACTGCTGGCATATGGGTCAAAGTTGGACAGATTGGACTACTGTCTGTGGGAGGCATGAAACTGTCTTTAAACTCTGAGATGGATGAAGAGAACATAGTCTGTTTGATGTTGCAATCTTTCGATCTCTACCCCTCTTTGCCTTGAAATCCTCCTGCATCTGTCTATCAAAATCATCAAATCTTCTTTGAAATGATTGTCTTCCAAAATCATTGTCCTCAAAGCCAAGAACTGCCTCAAAAATAAAGTCTTTTAACTGATTCTTGTGTTTCCATGAATATTCTTTTTTCATAAATGATTTTTGTGTGGTGTGTGCCCTTGACTAGTATGGTAGTCTTGAGCAAGTGTTACAGTCTGGTAATGTTAATGTTCAGCAATGAGCTATAACCCCTAATCAAGGGTGAAACAATGTCAATGTTGGTGTAATGAGAGTAAAATGTATATAGGAGCCCTAGTGAGGCCACTTGCAATGAGATACAAATGCTCAAGACTGAGGCTTGAGTCATGCTAAAGCTACAGTATTTATATAGTACCAAAAAGTGCATGGACCAGGACCCTGATGGGAAGATTCCCACAAACCCTGAGGTACCATCAAAAAGAAGAGAAGCACTTGTGAGAATAGCCAATGGCTGAAAGAGAGCAAGGCTTCTAAAATGGAAGAACAACAGAAATTAATAACAGGTATAAGGCATAAGGCTAACCCTATGCCCTGGGTCTAAACCAGTCAGGTGACCCATCATATGACCTGATAAGATAAAAGATTAGATAACCACATGGAAAGATAAGATAAGATCACATGATTGAAAAATGAAAAATGCGAACTATAACAATAAATGGCCTTGGAATTTATCCACTTAACATATCTTTGAAGGACTATATCCAACCCTATCCAGGCCAGGTGTAACAGGTAGCAGCCAAGGTTAGTAAGGAATTTCCCAAACTTGAGCTGGTAAAAAAGGATCTCAAGTGAGGAGAGAAGTTTGCAATGGATAAATGTAATAAGTGCCTGTATAAGGGATCTGGGCAAGAGCCAAGGCTAAGATTGGAAGGCATAATAGTTGCATAAACATTTGATAGATGGTCCAAAGAGGGGAAAATATGTTGAGGTAAAAGTTAATGGAGACAGTGGTGCAAGAGTCCATGACAAAGATAAGGACATTATGGGAGTAATCCTCTGTGGGGCTGCCATGATGAAGAGTGTGAGTGGAAAGAGGGAGGTCAATGCTCATGATGCCAGGTATTATAGAGTTTGTGGCAGGAGAAGGAATAGAGATGGGGATAATGATAGCAGGGCCAAGGAAAATAGCAGTGGGAGAAGCAATGCATTCTGGGGAAGGAATATTACCTAACAAAGTGGAGCAGGGAGAATTATATTGTAAATTTGGGGAAAAGGAAATATAACTAGAAATAGGAGAGATGGCATGAGTGGGAAAGGGGGCAAAGGACTTAGCAGGTACTTCCTGTTTAACAGGAAGAGTGGATGTGGTGGCAGTGGGTAAGTTAAGAGATGTGTTGCAGGAACAGAAACTGCAGTCAATGAAAAAGATCATGATTGTTTGCAGAGGTGGTTAAACTTCTTGATGATAGCAGAAGAAAAGGTAATGGGGGAAAAGTGACAAGAATGAAGGAGTTTATACTTATCCAGAGTGGACTGAAAGCATTTTAGGTTCTGCTTGGGTTCCCAGAAGTTATCTTCTGTTATGGTATTGGACATTGTGTGACTCTTTCTAACCCTAAATAGTCTACCTTGAAAGAATGCATCAGATTTGATGTTGGATTTGAATTAAATAGAGGGAGGTTGATATGGGAATACTCAGGTAGCAACACCTGAGGAGCCATAGACACTTAGTCACCAGTGGAAAGGCCTTTATTGCAAGGCACAAGCCAAGAACTACAGTGTATAAGATAACAAAGTGGTTAAGGCTGGGGAGCCTTAATACAGAAGGCACTAGCTATTTATACTAATTCTAAATGTGCACAAACCAACCAGTGGCTCCAGCACAATACTAAATAAGGAAATAGGGCATAGGGTGAGGGTATGACTAATGGCCATGCAGTAAAGGGGTATATCAAGGGAAAGACTATGTAGAATAAAAGGAAAGGGTTTAGAGTTAGCAGAGATTAAACCATACCCTTAGCCATGAGGCCAAGGAGATTCCATCTAGAGATCTGCCATAATTATATCTGACCCTCATCTAGATCAAGATTCAGATTTATCAGAGATAAGATCAGGAAAGTACCTATTATCTAAAATGCTAGATTCAACCATAAGCTGTGCTCAAATCCAATAGAAACTCTAAATAAGACAACTCAATCATATTCTAGGGTTTGTCCTTGTAAAACATAGGATTCTCACAATCACATGCTTGATCACATGACTCTTGTGCTTCCAAACTTGTTGTTTGTAACATTTTCTATCAAATATCCTTTTTGATGGATCAGAAACTGGCAGTTGCCAGGGGAGCCATGATATTTCAATATACATTCAATTTCATATTCCTTTTCATCTTTTATAAGATCCAGAGAAGAAGCAGGGAAATTCTTCCCATAAATATTGTTTTTCATGATAGGGCAATAATAGTGATATATGAAAGACTGAATGAATCTTCCAGAAGGCAGGAAGGCAAAGGTGGTATGTGATGGGGAATAGGACCTCCATGATGGTAAAGGGTCCTTTCTATTTTGGCAAAAGTTTCAGATAAACAATAGCCCATTTTAAATTCCAGTCTTCTAACCACATCTTATCTCCTTTGGAGAAGGGAGAGAAGGTGGAGCAAATATAGGATGCCATGGTCTGGCATGTAAGGTCATAGGTGGTAAGAGCTTCATTGTGAGCTGCAAGAAGGGCTTTAGTGTGATCAGTAATGCTTAGCATGGAGAATTCCTCAATGATAGAGAAAAGGGCACATGGTTCATACCCTATTATAAAATAGAATGGAAATTGGCCAGTGATGGAGTAGAGACAGCAGTTGTGGATGAATTTAGCATGGATGACTGAATCTGCTCATCTAGTAAGATTGGATCTACAGTAAATGTGGAGGTAAGTCTCTATTTCCTGATTAATGCATTCAGTCTTATCATCAGACTAAGGGTAGTATGCAGTGGAAAGGGAAAGATTATACTCAAAAAGTTTACCAAGCTTCTTGGTGAAGGCAGAGGTAAATTAAGGGCCACAATCAGAGATAACCTTGTTATATAGCCCAAAGCAGAGAAATACTTTGCAGAAAAACAGGGTGATAATATCCTGCATGGTGACAAATTTCACTGTAGGGCAAAGAATTATCCCTTTTATAAGCCCATGGTTGACCACAACCAACAGAGCATCAAAGCTGGAGAACAGAGGGAGGTTGGTGATCAGATCACAGAAGATCTGCTGAAAGGGGTGCATGGCAGAGAAATGGATGGGTAAGAGGACAGGGATGGAGGGGTGGATATTGGCCTTGTTCTGTTGGCAGATAGAGTATCCAGCAATGTAGTTACAAACATAAGTGGCAAGATCGGGCCACCAGAATTCAGCAGAAACTAGTTGGCAGGTTTTGAGGTAATCTGAATAACTGGCAGAGGGGTGGTTGTAACACTGTTGAAGAATACAGTGGCAAAGGATTGCATATTGGGAAATATAGACATGACTGTTATAGGTGAGAAGGCCATCAACTTTCTTCCAATCAAAGGTGCAGAAATGGAGGAATTTCTTGTTAAAAGAGGCATCCATCTTTTGAAGGAGGAATAGCCAGAGAGGGTCAGTGGGGAGATGCTTCTTAATATGGGCATGGAGATCAGCATTGACAAGGTTAATAAAAAGGGAGGGGAAAAGGAGATTAATGGCCTGGTTATTGGCAGTGATGTCAGGATAGAGGTCAAGGCAGCATAAAAGGGCATCAGAACCAGCAAGGGAGGAACCAGCAATGTGGGAAAGTTGCAGGTCAAAGTTAGCAATGTCAAGGAGCCAACAAGCTTGATAACAGTTGAGTTTCTAGGGGAATTTAAAGTATATCAAGTTTTTGTGGTCAGTAAAAACCTGTACAGGGGACAAGGAGCCCTGGTGATATTGCCTCCAGGCTTGGAGGGTGCAAATGACCATGAGGAGTTCACAGTCATAAATGTTGTAATTCTGCTCTGCAGCAGAAAAGGTCTGGAATAAGTATAAGCAAGGATGCCAATTACCATTGGCATCAGTTTGCAAAAGGATGTCACCTGAAATATAAGCAGAGGCATCAGTGGCAATGGTGAAGGAATGGAAGAGGTCTGGCATCTGCAGGACTGGCTGTGAGAAAAAGATGGCCTTGAGGGAGTTGAAGGCCTTCTGCATGGTGGGGGATTAAGATCAGGCATTTGCCTTTTTGATGAGATCAAGGAGGGGGCAGGCAATGGCAGAATAGTTCAGTATAAATCACCTGTAGAAATTAGTGAAGTCAAGAAATGAATGAACATCCTTGACTTTGGAGAGGACTGGCCACTGGGAAATGCCAGCAATTTTAATGGGGTTCATAACTAACTCACCAGAACAAATGATTATCTCAAGGTACTTGACCTGGGAGATAGCAAAGGTGCATTTCTCCAGTTTGAGGTGGAGATTAAGGTCCACCATCCATTGAAGGATGTGGGAGGTGTGTTTCTAATGGGTATCAGCATCAGGGAAAGAAATAAGGAGGTCATTCATGTAAATGACAAGCCATTCTTCAGCAATTATATTATAGAACAAGTTGTTCATGAATTGCTGGAAAGTGGTGGGCAAGTTATTCAAGCTGAAGAATATTACTGTGGGTTTGTAAAGCCCCTTATGGGTAATAAAGATGGCTTTTCATTGATGTCTGTCTCTGATTCAGATGTTATTATATCCCCATCTGATGTCAAACTTGGTGAAGAGCTTTGTATTACAAAGCTTATCTATGAGATTAGAGATAAGGGGCAGGGGGTAGGCATTTCAAACAGTATGTTTGTTGAGATACTGATAGTTCTGGCAGGGGCAGAGCTTGCCATCTTTCTTCTTGATGAAGAAAAAGAACAAAGCTTGGGGGAAATTTGAGGGGTGGATCTTCCCAGTGTAAAGATTCTCTTCAAGGAAGTCTTTCATGATCTGTCACTCTGGGAAAGATATGGGGTAAACCTTACCTATCTTTGGGATGAACATGTTCTTAACATTGATCTCATGATCATATGGACAAGAGGATGAAAGATAATCAAGGATTTTTGAAGTATTGGAGAAGACCAAGGAAAACTGGAAGTATTTGAAGGGGAGGATGATCTTGAATTTGGCTTTTTCAGCCTCAATGTCCAGCTCAGTGGAAGTAGTGAGCCTGGCAACAGTAATCTCAGGGAGGTATGAGGAGTAGTAAGCTAAGATCCTGCTGGAGTGGCAATCATAGAGCAAATTACAGATGGATTGCTCTGGGGTAACATAGTCTAGGTAGTGGACTAGAAGTTCATTGTGGGGGACAATGATGTCATCAAGGAGTCCATTAAATCTTGATTTATGAATGGAGTTAACATAATAGATGGTTTCTGCTTGAGTAACAGAGTCTGACATGGTAAGCATGTTTGCCACCCAGTCAATGGCAGGGTTTGTGGCCTGAAGCCACAGAAGTCCTAGGATGATGTTCTCCTTCCTATATGCCATAATGTGGCAGGAGATGGGGAAAACTGATTATTCTATGTAAAGAAGAAGATCACAAGTTTGAGTAATCTTGCCTTTTTGTTCTCAGAGTGGTCCACATTTCAAATGACAATGGGTTCCAGGAGTTTCATAGTGGGAAGTTGGTGCTTCTTGATGAAGTCCCAATTGATGCAATTGATCTATGCTCCACTGTCAATAAGAGCACAGGTGGCTATGACTTTCTTTGCATAGGATGTAAGGGAAACTTGTACTAGGAAATGCATAGATTTCTTCAAAGAGGATACAAGTATAGGTGCACAAGAGAGGGAGAGAGTATCTTGCATAGGGGGAGTACTCTATTCTAAAAACCCTGGCCTTTTTCTGTCTTCTTCACCTTTCCTTTCTTTAGTTCTACTCTCACTACTCCATTATCAGATTCATCATTACTAATCTCTTTGATCTTTGTCATCATTCCTTCAGCAGAAACCATCTTGACATAAGAGGTTTTCTTTGCAGGAGTTGAGGTGGTGGAGGGGAAGATGAAGCAATTGATGGAGAAGTGGCCAGCTTGATGGCATTGGAAGCAAAGACTGAGTTTAATGCATTATTCTTTCCTCTTAGGGATGTCATATTCCATGCCAACAGGTCAACTCTGCTATGTCTCCAGTGCAATTCCAGTTGCTTTCACACTTTAAGCTGCATATTTCCTAGTTCCCTTTACCTCTGTCTTTTGCTATCTAATGATTGTTTCCAACTTTACCTACACTAACTCCATACCATTCTAATACAACTCCATAGTTTCTCCAATCTCACTTCCTGTTCCTGTTTCTTTCTGCCTTGCTTCTTCCTGTCATTATTTAGTTTCAGTTTGACATTATTCAACATTGTCTTCTCTAACATCTCCATTCATATCCAGGATACATTGGCACCTGCTTCACTTATGAGACAACTCCTTTCATATCTTCATTCCCTCCTTAGATAATCTGCCTCTCTAAGGTATAATTACTGGAGCCCTGTATCTTGTACTGGAGTTTGAATATCAACCATAACACAACATTATGATATCCTTAGACCCCCTCCTGCCTTATGACTTGATGTCATACTTTCTGTTGGAAAAGCCCTATGGCCTATCCCAGACCTCTGATAGTTTCCAACCCCTCCATAAATTGGGGCACCCAGTACTAGCATAAGGGTGCACCACATAAGGTGAAGCCAAGCCCCATTCACTCCAGAGTAATCTGGAGTAACCCCAGAGTACATTGCAATTTTATAACAAGGGGTAAGTTTGCTAAGTTTCACAGCATCTACATTTATTGCATTCAGGTCCTTTTTAGCTCTAGTGGACATGATTGTGAGAAAGGTGGACCAGATGAAGGCTTGGGAATTTTTTTTATCATTGTTTAATAAAGTAAGCATGCTCTATAATCCCATGGAAGTGTGCTGCCTTGAAGTACCATTTATTGATGGCCATGGAGATCATATCCAGGTTATGCATATGGTAGGCAAGGTTAAGGGCAAGGTCTATCTTATAATAACCAATCAGGACATTTTGGTCAGTGATCTTGGCAGGAACTGCATGATTCTGGAACTCAGTGGTGTACTTAGCCAAAAATGGGGTCCATTCTCCATTCTTCTCCTGCTTCATCTGCATATTTGCAAGCCAATGAATGACTACATTCATAGTGTACTGCTGCTGAAAGACCTTAAGGAAAGCAGCAGTGAAGTAGAAGAACTTTCCCATGGTTACAGTGGTACTAGAAATACACTGCTTTCAGTACATGGTAACCTAGGATTGGGCAGGTTCTTTGGTCATGAACAAGAGAGTGTAAGTAATTTTCTTCTCACTAGAGTTGTAGACTGCTGCACTAATGAAGAGATAAAACTGGACTGTGTCTAGCCAGATCTTGGCCTTGGATTGGTTACTATTGAAATATTTGGGGGCACCAAGGCAAAGCTCAGTAAGTTTGGTGGTGATGGTACCCAATATGGATGGAGTAATGGAAGAGGGGCAGGGGAGTTGGAAGGTGGGTCATTGATAGACAGGGGTAGGAGAAGATGGAGTCAGAACACAGTGAATCTGCAAAGAAGTGGAGAGTTTGTGTATAAGGTCATGATCTTCCATGAGTTCTTCTTGTAAAGGTACTAAGATATCCTAAAGGGTATCTTCAGGAGTCAAAGAGTAATCTAGAGAGAAAGGGGGTTTCTCTTCTACTTCAGATTCTTTGGCAGGTATGAATCTGGGCTCTCTCCAGAGTAAGTCAAGCAGTAAAGGTATCATGGGTAAAATAAGGAGCAGACTGCAGCAATGGCAGCCACAAGTAGATATGCTACTTCTTTTGTTATGCTAGGCCCAGATAGGGACTAGAGTAGACCTTGCTAACAAGGAACAAGTGAAAAACTCTACAAATGTGTAAGCTCTAGGAACAAATAAGGTGGCACAGACACAAAGTGGTGTCTAGGCTTCCTTGGAAGACCTATAGTCAGATGCTAGGGTAACTAAATGAACCAGAGATAGCTGGTGACTGATAATAGGTGGATTTCAAGTACTGAATACAAGAACTGAGGGCTATATGAGAAATTGCAAGGTAGAAGTAGCATAAGGAGGAGAATATAAAGTATGCTACTTTATAGTATACAAGAACAAGATTCAGTTGAAGATTAATATGTAATCTAGCTGTCATATTCCATATCTCTGACCCAGTTCTAATCCAATCCTGACCTGGTTTATGACTGGTCCCTGCATCCAGTAAGCCAATCTAGCCCCCTTACTCCCCTCCAGGCAACTCCAGCCCTCTGTCACCATTCCATTCCACCTGAGCTATGCATGTATGCTTTTTACCCCTCCATCAGATATGCTCCCCCAACCCTCCACTTCCACTCTACCCTATTCCATTTTCAGCCCTATCTCTATTCCAGTAAAGTACTACCTTAGTTTCACTTTGTCTTCTCTGAACCACTCCAGTACAACTCCATTACCATTTCCACTCTCAGTTATTGTTACTATTTCTGTTCCATTCCTGTTCCTGTTCCTCCTTGTTTCATCCTGTTATCCTTTAGTTTCAGTCTGACATGATTGGACATTATCTTCCCTGACATCTTTATTCATTTCCTAGATATTTAAACATCTGCTTCACTTCTGAGTTTGCACCTGTCTCACTTTGCTACACTCCTAGATAGTTCTGCCTCTCTGAGGTATAAGTACTATAGTCCTGTATCTTGTACCTCAGTACAAATATTGACATAAACACCCTTTTGTTATTGTCCTTACTCTGATCAAGCCCTTGGATTCACTCTAATCCTCCAGGTTACTCCAGAGCACCTCTGGGGCCAAGTGATATCCTTGAAGGAATCATAAGGTCCCACCCCCATAACTGGGCTAGACTCTCCTCATCCTGCCTGTTTCTCTTGTTGAGTGCCAAGACAGCCTCCTTCTCCACCTTCAACATTTATGTAAATTAGGACATCAGAAAGTGCAAGGATGCACCACATAAGGTGAAGCTAAATTCTGTCTAACCAATAAAACCCTACCCAAATCCCTCCAGATGCCTCCAGATACCTCTGGAGTCTCTGGAGTTATGACCTTCTTTAAGGAAGAAGATTAGTATATGTTTTTAACA
>JBBPKN010000304.1:0-48843 GCA_038089275.1 Pulveroboletus cf. rosaemariae
GTGTGTCGAGCTGGTCGGACGGCGGCGGAGATCCACCGAGGTCCAAGTCTGCGATAAAGGCAGCAAGGAGCGACGTGTCCAGGGGAGGACAGAACTCTGCCTGTAAAGCAGATAAGTCTGCACACAGTCTAGCGCGTTTTAACTACTTGCCTGCAAGGTGTCGTACAACGAGCACATCCGACTCTGGCTGATGGGACGTTCTAGCAGCGAGGCAGCGCACATAGGATCTCTGCACGTGACCATATGGGTGGCTGCAAGCATCGCTGACGCCCCTCCTCTGTGTTCAGTCACCGAGCGCATCACTTACTCCAGCGTCTCGTTACCTTGCTCTCTTCAAATACTCGCCTGTACATCCACCATGTTCTTCTACATCTCCCTCCTCGCTTCCCTCGCATTACTGGTCATGCGTAAGTGTCGTTCACCCCAAATTCCGCAGCACCCCTCTGATCCATCCCTATGTCATCAGTGGGGTACCGCTACCGTGTCGCCTTGTTACCCCATGTACCCACCAAGGTTATGACCATGCTTGGAGTCAATCACTACACACCTCTGTCCACATTCTCCGGTCAAGCCGACGCTGGCTTGACGTCGGTCATGTTCGACATAGAGGCCAACATTAGTGACGGCGACTCGCGAGCCGGTCTCGACGAGCGTGGTACACAAGAGGTGCTGGAGATCATGCGACGAGAGCGTGTCAAGTACGTTCCTTGTCGCGCTGTGCGTTTAGGGTGCTAATGGGACCGGCGTCTGTTAGCTTTGATCAAGCAAGGTTGATTCGCCACAACCAGATTCTTGCTCGCAACAACATCGATCCTTCTGGTACGTGTCATTTTCGCATCACGTCTCATCTCTGACAGACGATCCAAGGGATGCCATTGGACTCCAAGGCCGTGACGCATCTATGATTGACGTTCTCCTTTCGACATCGATTCCATTTGTTGATCACTGTAACTATCGCGTTTTGATAGCTCTGTTGTGTGTGCTCGCATGCTATCCCACTCATGCTCTTTCTTCCCCACCTGACTCTATTTCACTGGGCCGGACATGCGTCGCGCTATATAACTTGTTTCGCTAATACTTGGATACACTTTGATTCACCTTGCCCTATTTCTTCGTCCGTCCTGAGGCGCAATCACGCTCGTTGCAGTCCGACACTGAGAGCAGACCGTAGGGGATATTCCCTCTTTGGTGTCATCCCAGATGAGTGTCAACACGGGAGCGACCAAGGCAGGGCTGGTAGTGCACTCCTTGCCCTCTGACTGGAGTCGGGGTGGACAAGCAGCGTCGTTAACACAAAACCCGATGTCGCGCGGTCAAACGAAATAAAAGGGACTTGAGACCCGGTGAAGAAAGGACATTTCATTTCTTGGACACCCACTCGACATGGATCCATCCGATGATGAAGCGTACACAGAGGTACGAATATACACACCTTTACCTCTTCACCCCCTCGTCTAGCGCTCACTACTCCTTGCACGCACCCAGACTAAACATCGTCGTGCCAAACGCTGCAAACCCAATACCGGAAAAGCGACTGCTGCCGGACACCGCACCACTCGAGCGTCCGCGTTTCTCCTCTCCGGCCTCCTTGACGTGCTTCAACGTGGCTTGACCACTCACACAGCGCTCGGGGTGGCACACGAGACCAGATATCAAGGCGAAAACGATGGGTTCGAGTCGACGATGGAGGGACTGCTTCCAGAGTGCCTCGAAGCGCGACGGGCTTTGTGGGCCCAGTGTTCTGAAGAAGCGCTTTTTGTACGTCTTCTACGTCCATATTTTTGACGTGGTGCTCATGTTCACGCGTGTCTGGCGATGCGTCATTCGGTCTGTCAGGGCGACAATAACAGCATGGGTGAACTCGTCCGTCCGCTCTCCCGTTTCGAAACTGCAAGAATCCTGGCATCGGCGAAACACCACACGGCGGGGAGAGTGACGTCTCCGTCCGAGTGGCTTGTATTGCGAAAGTTGCAGTTGCAGCGGGTAAGTTTTGCTGTGAACTGGAAACTAGGCCGATGAACGCTGTTCATTTTTTGGGCAGGAGAGACGGAGAGCGGGTATAAGAGAGTCGCCTTCACTGGACATTGGTACGCCTACGATACTGACCCCACTCGATGCTCCACCCTCTGTACCCGTCCCAGGTGGAGTGCTCGATGGGCTCCGAGCGATCCAGACGACCCGATACGAACACTCGTTCGCAGCTCGTGTATATGGGTGCAAATTGCCAAGCACACCCGGGCTGATCGCAGTGGATTGGGAATCGCGTCCGCCATGGATACTGCTCATGGATGACATTTGTGCCCACTACACGCTTGCACAGTCAGTCGGCGCGTTCATACACCTTTGTGTGTTTGTACTTGCCATGCTGACCCCGTCGTTCTTCAAGTCCCGATCAAGATCAACCCGAAAGACCGCATACCCCCATCTCCTACATCTCTCTCCAACCATCTCATTTACGCCAGGTACATGACCTATTGTCTCGGGTCTTTTGGAACGGCATTGATGGTCAGCATGTCTTGCCACACTTCTGTGTGAACTCGATCGCTAATTGTATGCGAACGCTAGTCAGCGACACCCTGCACCATGCCCCGGAGCGTTGCACGGTGATCGCCATGTATGGCCACCTCGTCGTTGGTGCTGCATTCCTGAGTTCGCCCCAGGAAACATATATCACGTACCTGGTTGTCAGAGCTGGTTGGGAGAACGCGCAGATAGCGACGTATGTTTTCCGTTTCCTTGTTTCAGTCGGCCGGCACCGACTGCAGCGTCGTTCTAGGGCGATGCTGTACCATCTTATTGCACTGCATCCCCATCGAGACATTACCCTCCATGTTTCTGCTAATAATCCGGCTTTGGTGCGTCGTTTACCGAGTTTTTCCTTTCACCCGAATGTCCATATGGATGACAACGACTCGTGTCTGCTGTTTCACCTTCAGTTGTTGTACAACCGATTCGGATTCAAGGCAGAGGAGTTTATTGTGGGGTTCTACGAGACTTATCTGGATACGCACTCTAGGGCATCCAAGAATGCGTTCCGGCTGCGCCTTCGTCGATAGGCACGCACACGTTGCGTGTATTGTGCCGGACCCAAGGCACAAATCTAGGGCGTGGATTCAGTTCGTGAGGCACGCTGCACGCAGGTTCAGGGGGAAACTAGGTATGTGAGTTGGCCGTGGCGCCTTAAACCGTCAGGAGAGACGGAATGATTCTCATCGGGGATGTTCCGCGGTTGTGGAGCGACGTGTCTGGCGACGACCGTAGGCATTTGGGCTTTGCGTTCACCCTTGTCTAGACGACGATCTGCCTTGCTGCATCTACTGTGCATATTAGCTGTACATCGATAGACGTGGTGTAATCTGGTATACGAACGAACATGACGATAGAATGAATGAGGCAATATTTTCCCGCGGTGCAATGTCGTTGGGTTCGACAAGGGCGTCTGCAAAGGTTGACCGACCGTCTCCTGTACGCCCTCTCTTTTCTCTCCTCGTCTCGTTCGTTCTTTCACGACGAAATCATGAATTTGCCGTTCACATTCACTCTGAACGTCCCCGGTTTGTACAACCCTTTTTTGGTCGAGCCCAGCCCAAGACAGACGCCATCCCGGAACCAGGGCGGTTCTATATCCCGCCAGCTTGCGTCCCTCCCTCCCACAAGATTTCGTCCCACAAACTCCCTTTCTCCCCCCGTACCACTTGCTCGTAAGAGGGGCTGGGTACCGTCCGAGCCAGAGCCGAGCCACGCCGCCACCTACCCAACATCCACCATCGGCTATCTTGATACCCCTGCAAAATACAGGGATATGTCCCTTGGTGAGCCGGAAGAGGTCGAAGAAATGATCGCGGGTATGTTCTCTTCATCTTGCACCCATCTCCCGCTCCTCCTTCCCTCCCTGCCTCCCGTCACATCCCACACGTATGTAATGACCCTTGTCGCTTCACGTGCGCGCCAGCCGGTCGCCACCACATCTAACGAAATACAAACTTTTTTTTACTTCTTTCCCATACACCCCTCGTTCGATTTCGTTCGTTCATGCTGTTCACTTGCAACTTACTCATTATTATCCATGTAGAACTACCTCCCGCCAAGCGGCGCCGTACCCTCGCTGGTTCAATTGTATCCACAGCGCTGAGCGCTGCCCTGATTGGCACCGCCGTTGGTCTTACCGTATATCGACTGTGCGTTCTCAACTCTATCCTAGTCTGTCCTTGAGTCACCTATCGGTGCCTTAGCTGGCGGGACCGGGGTAAACAACCTGACCAGCTTCCTCCTCCACCTCCTTATCAACGTGGTGACTGGGTTCCCGACGTTTCTGGTCCAGTAGGCTCTTCTCTGTCGTCATTGACGACTTCATCTCACGCCATATAGCCCAAACAGATTGACGCCCCGTCATCTCACAAGGCCCGCAAGTCCCGTCCGACCCCATCGTCTATACGGCGCACTACTGGGCGTCATCACCGCAGGCCTCGCGCAAGACTACAAGCCATTACCCCTCCCCGTAGTGTGTCGCCTACATGCACCTCTCAATCAGAGCTCGACTATGTCCACGTGCACCACCACGCGGATGACGTTGAGCCCGATCCTGAACCCGAGCTAGACCAAATGGATTGGATGGGTGACCGTCTTGCCCATCTCATCCAAGAAGGTCAGAAAGCCCTCGGCCGCGAAATCGTAGTCATGAGCGATGCCAAAGAAGACGAGGTCGATGATGGCTCTGACGCTTGGGTAGAGGAACGAGACAACCAGTCCGTTCCATCGACTGCTGGCACACTCATATCCTGTCGTGGTTCTGTACGGTCACTTCGTCGCACACATAGGCCCTGTGACAGTCCGTCTCCGCCTTCCTACTCTTCGTACCCCATGTCACCTCCAAACAGCACTTCCCCACGAAAACGCCAGTTTGAGCCAGAGCCGATTTGCCTTTCATCTGGACGATCTACGCGTGGCGGCGTCACTGTACCGAGTTCGCCCCGCCCCTTCGCCCACGAACCGATGGATGAATCCGATGCGTTGGTCCCGGTCGTGTCGAGCTTCAAAGAAGACGAGAGCGCATGGCAAAGTCCCGAGCTTCGCGAATCAATGGAGCGCGCGCGCGCAAGGTATTTGCAGAGACAGATTCAATGAGACCTGGGTGGTGCTCGCTGAGGTCTCTCTTGCTTTCTGGTTAGTGAGTTGTTGCTGCTTTGCGTTATATCGGCGGCTATAGTAGTGTTTCTTCTTTTTGACGTTGATGCGTTTATTGCGATTGCAATGCTAGTCATTCAATGCTTCCCCGATTACCTGCTACGTACTTGCATACGCACAAACATGATCTTGACATGTGTCATACGTTACCCTTCAATCGTTTGCATTCCTCGCGCCTTTTTCTCTCATGGAATATGTCCTAGTAGAAAGTTTGAGATGGCTGTACAATTGAGAATGACTCAGATAATGATACATCTTTTGATATCGCATGGCGAGCCATCTTCAAACTTTATGGCTTGTGTACAAGGTGAGCGGTATCAGGTGTGGCAGGATCACACTTGGCAGGAACAGGTCGTTCTGGGGTATGGTCAAGGCCTTCGAAAGTCATCGCGAGACCATGCCAGACGAACTCGATGGTGAAGACCGTTTTATCGTCGAGTGGTGTCCCCAAACTTAAGCGGATGGGAACGCTACGGGACGCTTCGGACCGAGTACAGCAACCAAGATGAGGGAAGCCTGAAGAAATGGGGGGGGGGAATTCGAAGCCACAGGGACCACGACGGCGCGCAAGAGCTGGCGCAACAAACTTTGGGACAAGGTTCGTCATTTCAGACGAAAGAAAACGTCCAGCTGAGTAACGTGCCAAATGAGACGGTCCATCGCCAATAGTGCAGCCCTGTACCTGAGACGCCCTGGAGTGAGACGACGCTGCAATGAGCCAGGGAACCCGTACTGTCATCCTAACGCACCCAACACCCCCGTCGCGATACCCACTGGTGAATAAATCAGTGAGTAATTTCCGGTGAACCGCGCAACGTGCCCGGTTCCGTAACATGAGACCTCGCAGCCTGCCAGACATGCCTACGTTACGAAATCCATCCTCTCGCGGCATGCCACAGGGTTGACCCCTTCCGGAGACAGTTCCTGGGACTGTCGAGAATGCCCGAGGCAAAAGAGTTGACTTTGCTAGGATGGGGGACTGGCCAGAACTAGTCTTGGTCCATTGGTCAGTCCGGTTGTCAGCCAAGAGCTCTAGACGTGTGTCTCACCTCTCTTGGTCCATGCAGACTTACCAATACAGACACTCCTGCACCCTAGTGGGGTTATTAATAATGCACTGATGGGTATCCGTGTCGGGATGAACACCTCTCGAATGAGAGGCAGAACCTGGGATCGGGTAAAAATGGTGGATAGCAGCTCATACCACCACAGCTCAGCGGCCATTCGCTCTGTTGGGTGCTAAAGCGTACATCCGGAGCGGTGATCACTTTGTCAAGTCCATTGGCTGAGGCACAGAGGCAGAGAAGACCTCCCCTTTAGCGAGGAGCATGCTGGCCAGGATGATATGAGTGAAACCCACCGGTGTCGGGTCATATGGTATGAACCTTGTGCTTAGTCCGGGGAGTGGCAGAAAGAGCACCATTCGACACGAAATACGACGGTCAGTGCGATTTTCGGCGGTTCACTGGAGCTAGGACTAGAGACGACAAAGTCAGCAGGGATGTAGGGTAGACGATCACAGACATGGGCTCGTTTCCAAGGCCTACTCCTGCGAAAGCCCCGCAGATAGGAAGGCGCGCTGATAATATTGGGGACCAAACTAGTCGTGTATGGACCCATATCCGGAAGACAAGACGTCTACGAATCCAGGCTACTCAGAGGTTGGCAAGAGTTGGTGAAATGTTCGCTGGACTGTATCCACAGTGGCCGTACAGCTGCAGTGGGATGTTTTGGCAACTCTTTTGTCTTCCGCGAATTAAATTGCAGAAATGAACACAATGGGGGTCTGGGTCAACGGGCAACGACACGTTAGTGTTGGACGATCCCCATAGTCAATGTTTGAACCCGCTCAACATGTCGAGGAGTCTGAGTGTCCCAGAAGAGATGAGCTGACGTTCCTCTTGTGGGATATAAGGTAGGTTGACCAACGCACAGGAGTGTCCCAACGTGATGCCAAGTAACTTGTACAGCAAGTGGCAAAATGCCCTGGATCGTCATCTGAATACCTCCGCCGGAACAGCAGCTCATAGACGTGACTGCTGTGTCTTGGTTGGGAGTTTCCACTGAAATGTTGATGGACGACGGCTGTCATCGCAGTGCTTGATTGGCTGACTCGCTATAAGCAACCCCCGGTGATTTCCTGTCTCCAAACTACCCCTCGGGTACTCTGCAAAGTTGTCCTGGGCGTGTGCAGGGTATGTGGGGCTAAGCTTGTTTGTACGATCGACAAGTCCCTTGTCCGCTGAATCAAACCGACACACAATTTTTGGGCCCTTCAGTTTCGCTTGTTGCACAGAAGCACTCTCCTGGGGTATTGAGTTTTGGGCAACCTGCCCTCTACCTGTCGGTGACTGAAGATGAAATGCTTACTGGATTTTTGGAGACTCTCCATCATCACTCGCCACGCAATATGGCACTACTCAGAAACCAACCTTCCAGGGAATCCTACCATCTCTCACCGAGCAGACACGTCAGCTCGTCCTGGATACTGCATCAATTAACCCCCCACTTGCGTCCTACATCCTATAATCTCATTTGAAGTGACATGAGACGGGCCAGTTACCCAGAATACCGAGGGGTTGGCGAAATTGTAGTCGCGGATGGTATTGAGAGTGTACCAATGCCAATGTTACATTTGAATCTTGTGCATGTGGACCATGTCGGAGATGAGGAGCACAAGGTCGATTGCTAGGAGATATGATGTACCGGAAAAAGCGATCCTTCTGAATTACAGATTGTATTTTTTTTTTCTATAATGAATCTCTGCAAGGGTATCAAAGGACGTAACAGACCGAGAGAGATGGCAACTACTGCTTGTGAGGTGAGGAGGTCCTACTTACCAAAAGTATATTTCACAACAACACATTCATCCCAGTCACTTGAGCCTATCACTAAAACCTGCTGACCATGCTATGCCATCGTTTAGATGCTAAATGGAACTAAAAATATCTGACTAGTATCTACATTATACGACGAGACAATAATACAAGTATTTTGTACACTATTTGGCATCTAAATAATGGCACAGTATGATTCTTCAGTTTTAGCGATGACCACTGACCATTTACCTATCCCTCCATGGGGCTGAATTAGCAAGGCAAATATTTGCCAGCTAGTGGCGCCCACCATGTTAGCTGCTAGCCGTGTCGATCAAAAGGCAGGGACGAAGCAACATGCAGGACTATAGATTGACTGTTCGGGAGAAAGAGGTAGAGGAATTGCTAGACGATCAGATGGATAGATGACGCAACAATGACTGGCTGGCTCAGTCCCTTTGGAGCTGCCAACGAAAGGTTCCAAAGGCTAATGGGAGCATGGGAAGGGGGGGTTCCCTTCAAGACCTGTCAGTATTACTTTCATTGAAAATTGGCGAACACCATCAAGGAGCTCGTGTCCTTGTCGATTCGCTCTGTCCGCTATTTTTTCATGTTCTTTTTGATGATCGATTCAAAGTGTACTGTACACTAGCATGCAGCTGGACTTAACGCTGGGCTCTGAGAAGCTTTAAATTGATGGCCATGCTGACGTTCACATACGCACTCAGGCTGTAGATGCGCTAGTTGCTATTCCTGCTCGAGTGTGGGACCTCCCTCTGACATGGAATCGATTTCCAACCAGTGCTTAGTCGAGTCGGTATACATGACCTGCCTGTCACATTCATTGATCCCAGTGATTCAGGGAAATACACGGCAGATACTAGTATGGTGAATCACGCATGCGAGTAGGTGCACGCCACAGACCGTTCACTTCGCAGCATCAATACAAATCCTCATAACCTCGCAATGATGGGGTCTAGATGCGCACGAAGGCTGAGACTGGGACGACAATAACGTCTATTCCATATACTGGAACCGCTGCAGACCTAAAGATATCGATTTCCTCGTCAGTCACATAACCTCGAGCTGCACCACTGCATACATATATGAAACCACGATGAAATTGTTGAAGCATTTGTCTATCCATTCCCACCCAAGGACGTATCCAAGTAGGTACGCGCGTCGACCTTACCTTTCTTCGTAAAAACAGGCGTATGTTACTGGAGAATGACGAAGGAACTCACAAAGTCACGGAAACCGGATCCCAGTCAAGAGCGAGGAAAAGGCGAAAGGAAAAGTTTGTATTCAAATCCTCTTAGACCTCTGCAGGAAGGGTCACCCAAGGGAAGACACATTGGTGGGATCGATGGACAGATTCGAAGTATCTTGGGCAGCAAGGCATCAACATCGTCGCCAATCCATTCAATTGCGATGTGCTCAAGGCGAGGAGGCTGCAGGTCCTTGGAATTCTACAGAAATCCCGTCAAGATCTTGGAAGCACGGCTAACCTCGTCGATGAAGACGGCGACCCGTATGCACTGTGAAAACGGAGATCTGTTTCATGAAACTGTCGGCAAACAGTGTTCTATCCGCGTTATTTTCTGTATCCATAATAAATGTACAGGAAGCATCATGCCTGTCGAGCAATCACCAAGCCCGTGCTGCCAATAGAACGAGTCGTACTTTGCGGTCATTTGAACACTCCAGGGGCTGCTGAGGCCCAAAAGTAGCGATCAATGACATGGGATCTCATGAAGCGACCAGCATTATGTGGCGCTGGCTAACGGTGATACCAAGCGGTTGCTACTTCACTGCATCCCAGAGGGTCATGGAATAGAATGGGTGTCACGGCGCTTGGGTGTCCAAGGTTGAACTGACAGTGCATCCTCCAACCTGCCCGGCAGTCCATTTAAAGCTCGGTTAGGTGATTCCAGACTGCAGGGGAGTACCAGCGTAATAATGTCAAGTTCTGTGCAAAACGAGTGGGAATTCACTAGTAAAAAAAACAAACAAAAACAAAATGGATTGCGGGATTAATGGTAGGGACCCATCTTATGAGCAGATGTCCTGATTGCGGCTTGCTATTTCTTCTTCCAATTAAGGTTCCTCTTCCGATGCGTTTATACCTAATACCGGTGAATTGCTTTAAAACGTGCTGCCTTCCGGTGGTTGGGGTAGTTTTCTGTTATTGAAAGACCCCATCTCCCTAACACGAGAACATGAGACATCTGAAGTAAAGGAAAGGAGAACGCTTTACCTCCTGATACCGACTAAGACAGTTTCTATGCTGCTGTCCCTTCCCCACTGGGCCAGGACGCCGAGTTTGGCGGGATCGACTTTACCGTCTGTCTGATTGACGAAAGGAAGATTAACACGGGACAAGAACTGCACGATGGGTGGCTTTTCCGGGTATGAGTCGCCACAGTGAATCTTCAGGCTGTAGATGCGGTTCTCATGCACAGTCTGCAGTGAGATTAGTTTGTGATGTCGCAGATCGGGGGTACCCTAGGACGAGAACTTACATGGCCGGGGCCAATGATGGTCCCATTCCAGTTGCTCATCATGATATCTTCGCTATCCTCCAAGCCATACGAGCAGGAGCCGTCGCCAATACCTTTCTCGCCCTTCTCAAGTTCTTCAAGGAGGCGAAAATTTCGCGGAACTAGGCACTCTTGCGTTAGCATGACGCAGGTACTCTATTATTGAGTATAATGTACCCTTGGCCATGATGTTTAGAGGGAAACAAGAGGAAAAGTGCTGGAGGACCTTGTTTGCGACAGTGGTGGCAACGCTCACGCACCTATCACAGCAGCTCAGGATATCGACACTGCCTCTCGCAGCTACTACTACGGAAGACCCGTCAGCACTGTCAACAACTATAGCAACGAGCTCGAAGGTGGTTTGAACAACGCTCGCGATGTTCAGAACTGGCCAGACAAACTTTTACGATGATATAGTTGGTGCGATGTCATCCCACTTGCGATGAGCTTTGCAACTGAATGCGCAATTTGCCTTTTACCACGTATGCAGTCAAAGCTACGGACGAGAACTTGACTAGCGAGAACTGGGAGGTCATTCTCAACGTCTGTGATAAAGTACAGGAAGAGGGTGAACCAGGGTGCTTGCATCTCTCTCTCAATCTAACCCATCGCCCTGACACTCTGTTCCTACAGTGCTCGCAATGTCATTGCTGCCATCATCAGACGCCTCGCACATCGTAGTCCAAATGTCCAGCTCTATTCACTTTCCCTCACAGAATCTCTCTCCAAGAACTGTGGGATCGGTCTTCACCGCGAGTTAGCTTCACGCGCGTTCACTCAGGCTCTCGAGAAGCTTATAACTGATCGGGTGCGAATTTTTAAATTTGACCATAGGAAATATGTACTTATGGTGCACTCACTCAAGACTACCCATGAAAAGGTTCGCAAGAGAGCTTTGAACCTGGTCGCCGTGTGGACAGCCGAGTTTGAAAACGATTCTTCGCTCGGTGTTATGGAAGAGTGTTACGACAGTTTGAAAGCCAAGAGTAGGATCTCCTTCCTATGCTTCCCGTCAATTACTCAACCATGCCTGAAGATTTTAAATTTCAGCCCCTAGACGAGCCTGCTCCGCCTGCCGTTGACGATGAAGTACGGCGGAGGGAGGAAGAAGAGCTTCAACGCGCCCTGGAGATGTCCATGCAAGATAGGGGTGGTAGAATCGGGTATACCGAATATTCGGCGCAGTCAAGTGGTGCAGGTGGATCAGGCTCCGGCTCAGGAGCAGGTCCCAGCACCAGCAACGCTACAGGGCCGAATCATCCATCAGGCTACGTGCCTGCACCCAGTACGCAGAGGGCTGCAGCATCGTCTACATCATCGTTGCCATTGCAATCTGTCGCTGCGCCTGCGCCCCTCCCTATAGTCACCCGTGTCAAGGCATTACATACTTTTGAGCCTACTGAGCCGGGTGAACTCCCATTTGAAAAGGGTGACATCATCAAGGTCGTTGATCGCGGCTACAAGGATTGGTGGCGCGGCCAATTGAGGGGGAGGACGGGGATATTTCCCGTCAATTATGTGGTTTGTGCATTCCTTGCTCAGTGATTACTTCTCGTACCACTGAACTCTACAGGAGCCGTTACCGGAGCCAACCCCCAGCGAAATTGCGAGAGAGGCAGAGCAAGAAGCAGCCGTATTTGCACAGGCTGCGAATGTCGATAGACTATTGACTATGCTTCGTGCCATAGATACTTCCGGAGAAAATCTTGCGGACAACGAAGAAATTCAGGTTCGAGAGTCCTGGAACTCCTTATGCATTGCGATCTGAGCTATCCTGGCAGGAATTATACCGTTCTTGTATGTCTCTACGGCCAAAGATCGTCAAACTTATCGATAAATATAGCCAGAAGCGAGGTGCGAATCCCAGATCATCTCTCGTGCGGCACATCATGAAAATTTCATTCAGCTGATCTCGTGTCAATGAATGAAAGCTTCGTCAAGGCACGGGTGATATTCGATCGGATGATGGAAGATAGCATTGCAAGACATGCAGGGAGTACGTACACTAGTCTTAGTCGTCCAGTCTACGACTTATGTTGAAACAGTGTACGAGGTTGCTCGTCCAGACTATGGCCATGGACAGGTACCATATGTCCGCCAGGAGTATGGCTCTCAGCCCCCATATGGTTATCCTACTGCTACACCTGGCTTTGACCAGCAACCTCCTCACCAGCAGTCTCCGTACGGTTATGTTCCTCCAACTGGTTACCCCGAGAGTCCGTTCCCCCAGCAGCACGCCGATCCCGGATATGGTATTGGACAAGGATACGCACCTGGCACTACTCAACCATACGGTGGGTCCGTCCCACAGCCCACACGATCACCTTACCTCCAGCCACAACCACAACCACAACCACAACCTCAGCACAAGTCACAACCTCAGCCCCAGTCTCAAACGCAGCTTCAGCCACAGCTTCAGGTTCAACAGCAACAGCAATATCATAATCCGGCAGTCGAAGTTACGCAAGTGGCCCAGCCTCACGAACAAAGTCAATCCAGACTAGAGCAGTCCGGCCCACCATACATGTACGATCCACAAACCACGTACACGGATCCAAACGTTCAAGCGTGGGCGCATTACTACGCGCAAGGGGGAAAAGACCCCGCTGGCGCTGTTTATTTCTTCTCCGTGCCCGGGGTAAAAGATATCCCTCCAGATGCCTCGCTGCCGGGTCCCCTCAATCCGGAAAAAGGCGCCCAATCCGAAGGGCAGTCGGTCTCAGCACCGCAATCTACTTCTCAACCGCAAGTGACATCACAGCCAGAAAATTCCGGCCAATCACCCCATTTTCCACCCACTTCTACCATGCCGCGACCTCAAGGGCCATACGGGTACCACACCGATCCCCCTAGTACACAGTTACCGCCAGCTCAGACTAGTCCGGGTGCTCCGTACAGCTATTCCTCTGCCCAACCTGCCGCACAGTCTCCACAGAGCTTCGGGATTTCGTACGGAGGAGAACCGGGCAGTGGGAACGGTCATGTTTTATCGCCAGCTTATGGGCAAGGGTCAGGGCAAGAGTATGGAGCTGGAGGGTTACAACATCGGTTCTCGGAGATGAATATTGGACCTGGGACAGGAGTGCAGCAACACGCATACGCAGTGACTGAAGGTGCTCCGTCTTGAATGAGGAAGACATTGCTTTCCGCAGTTACTGATGGAGTTGTGGAGATACGTAGTTGTGTAAATATGGTGCACGTATTATCGAACAAACCCTAACCACAGATAATTGTACAACTTGCTTTGCCTTGGATGAACCTTCAGACAATATTTTAATACTCACTTAAAATGGCTCTACCAACCTATGGACGCGTCGTTCTCAACACTACCGCTGGAGAGATCGACGTCGAATTATGGTCAAAGGTATGCACGAGGATCTCTGCAAGACGGCTGCGCGCTCAAATCAGATGTGCGCTGCAAGGAGACACCGAAAGCATGCCGAAACTTCATAGCACTTGCTCTCGAAGGCTTGTACAGCGGCGCGCTCCATAACCTGCTGCTGATCTCGTTCCACTGGTAGGATACTATGACGGTGTCATTTTTCACAGGTAAGAAGTTGGATTATCTAGTACACCTGCTAATGATGCACTCCTTGTCCTGCAACACAGGATCGTTCCTGGTTTCCTTGTCCAAACTGGAGACAGAACCGGTAGTGGTGCAGGCGGAGAGTCATTTTACGGCGGTACGCGATCGTTCTCAGATGGGCACCTCCGCAGACATACCCACATGATTGCACCTTCCTTTCAGAGCCTTTCGAAGATGAAATACACCCCCGGTTACGGTTTACCCATCGTGGACTCGTGGCAATGGCGAACAGTGGGACAAAGGATTCAAATGATTCACAGTTCTTCATCACGCTAGGTATGCTTCCTGCATCCGTATCCGCTTTTTTTCCAGGATTGCATGGGACTGACGAGTACGGTTGGGGCACAAGATCGGGCAGACGAGCTGCACGGCAAGCATACACTATTTGGTAAGGTTGTGGGTGATACGCTGTACAGTATGTTCTCGGCCTTCTTGTTCATAGGTCCGGCCATTGATATATTACTACTAAGATGTCTTGAAGATCGGAGAGTCGGGTAGGTGTTCGTATTCGTGTTGCTGTGTTGAAAACACTCGAGCAGACATCCGTGTTAGAGCTCGACCAGAACGAAAGACCATTGTAGTGCGTTACTCTATTCATTCTCTGTTTTACTCTTTTATTGGCGGTCCAACCTGACCCCACCTAGCCCACCAAAAATCAAATCTATATCTGTCATCGATAATCCTTTCTCTGATATAGTACCACGCATCACAGCCGCTGAAAAGCGTGCTCAGCAGCGCGCTCGCGAGGCTGCACAGCGTGAACGAGAGGAAGCAGAGCAACGCAGAACTGTCAGAAGGTCAGTAAGATACCGTTTTTGCAGCCATATCCCTCGGTGATCCACAGAGTTTGCTTCCAGGAACGTGAAGCTACTGAGCTTTGGGGATGATGATGGAATAGAGGTCGAAGATGAGGAATCTGTCCTGCCGAAGAAGGACATGGCACGACCTGATTGTAGGTACTATTGTTCCACGGTAATGAACCATGCTATTTCTGGCTTGAATTTACAGTGGTCGACGACCCGCGGGCGTTGCCAATGCCGATGCCTAATCTCTTGCGCCCCAAAGATGTTGAGCCGGTGGAACGGAAGCTTAGTACCGAGGGTACCTCGGTGCCAACGTCGAAGGTATGCTTCAACCGCAATACACGCGACCATAAAGACGAACTTATGACGTTTACGGATCAAGCACATGCAGAGAGACAAGGAAACGCAGAACAAAGATACGAGTGCTTCCAAATTCGGGGAAAAGCATGCGCAGGATCAGGTATCGACTAGGTAACATAGCATCTCAAGTTAAGCCTCTTTTGGCACTGACCCACCTCCCATCGTTCGTAGCGGCACACGTCACTCCGAAATTGAAAAGATGGAAGCTGAGATACGTAAACTCACTCGACGACGTGAAGGAGGCAGTGAGGATAGCGACGAAGAGATTGAGAGGAAGAAGGTGAAGCCGCAGAGATCGTACCTGGCGGAAGAGCTTGCCAAGTATTCCAAGGGTCGTGGATTACACAAGAAGGGAAAGGGACGGAAAGACGAGGGGGATGTACTTGCAGCGATGAACAAATTCCGAGGTATGCTGCAAACTTCATCAACATCTACGCGGGGCGTAGATGGAGGGGATGAGGAGCTTCATGAGGATGGGGGTGGAGGTGAAGAAGTACAGTTCCAAGGAGATGGGGGTATGGAAGTGGATGATGATCGGGGATTCATGAATCATTCTCTCCATTTTCCGAAGGACGATGGAGAAGAGACAAGAAAGGCTGAGCGGGACTATGAAGTCATTGACCCGAGACAACGGAGTGCAAGGGCACGGGAAGAGGAGAGAGAAAGAAGGCGTGCAACGAGGGGGAGGGGTGGATTGGGTCAGTCGAGACGATAGTCCCACTGCCCTATCTAACCTTGCCTTCGCAACGTTTATATTACGCTTTCATACTCGGGATGTACTCGGGGGGAGCAGGAGGATAAAACATTATTTTACAGAGATCGCGACTGTCTAGGTATCTTCTTTCAGAGGCCCCACTCCTACCATGTTATCTTGGGATCAGGCCTTTGTGGTGGTACTCTGGCACATTGCCACTATTTCCTGATTGTAATGGCAGGGGTTCAAAAAAAGCTGCTGAAGAACATCAGAAGCAATAGAGGGATAGCCATTCATAGTACCTAGTGGAAATGGAACATTGATAGACTACTTTGTAGAGTTGTGGTTATTCACTCAACCTAGTTTGGGGTACCTCATTTGAGTACTCCAGCAACATTGCATGTGGCTTATTTGAGGTGTATAGTTGTCATTTCACCAAATCATAACCAAATCCTTTGACCCTTTGACCAATAGAGAGCAGGAGCAAGCACTCCATTTCATACACTCATGGTCTAGGGCAAGGATTAAGGGTCATTGAGGTCCCTTGTGTTTAGTGCAAGACATGTAAACTTTGGGTCAGTTTTTTATTCACTGTAATTTGGCATGCTGGAAAGACTGAAGCTCTGGCTTGGGTACATCCTCAGTGTCCCTGAACTTTGCCGAGGGAATCACAGCATGCCTAGGTTGGTATATGGTTATTGTTGCTCCTGAACCAAATCACCCACAGGACAAAGCTATAGCTCATAGCTTTCTTGAGGTCAAGCCCAAACCCCCAGGCCGTCATAAGTCTCTATAGCAAGCTCGGCTCGGCTCACAGCTTCGGGCTGGGCCTGTGCAACACTAGTCTCAGTGAGGTGTATGGTCCCGGGTCTGTCTGGTCTGGTCGACTTGCTTGTCCAACTGCATCAAATACATTGATCTGGATTGACACACCATTTCTTAATACTTCAATTTCGCACCAGCATTCCCCTCCTGGCGCATTTTCGGCGGCTACTCCATCCCTAGCCCCTGTCTGCCTGCGAGGAGACAAAGCCCGATAGAGGAGGAGGAACGCTCAGTCCACACTAGTACACCACTGCCGGAATGCCTTTTCACAAGGAAACCGAGCGCTCATTCGCTGAGCAGTCGGTCCAATCCACTCGCTCAGTCTGTCCCTCCTCGCTCACGGAATATACCCTATGCCCTCAGCATCGATGTCGTGAGACGGGACGATCTGTCTGCCTCCGTATATCAATGCCAGTGGTTCAACGGCGTGGGTTCGTGCAACGTGGTTTGACGAGCACCAAAAAGGCGATTGCGCAACATCTGTGGGCTGTGCATGCCATCAGACGACCCAGTTGTGCTTTGGGCGGAAAAATATCACAGACTGATGCGGAGGGAAAGCATTCTCCGTCACGTTCTTGTCATTCACGTGCAGAACAAGCTACCCGGTTGTGGATCGCGTTTTGCTCGCGCAGATTCTATGCAGGGCGTGTCATCTGGCCAAGGGAGAGCACATATCTGATGCTTGCAATGACCTCTAGACTTGGACGAACGTATCCATACCGGTTTCGAATTCTACGTTCCACAATAATTATATTGTACATACGTGTTTATAGTACCTACGCCCACACCAAAGTATATCGCGTAGATGGGGCACGCGAGGCAGTCTCGTTAAAGATCCTAGCAAAAACTATATGCTAATGATTTCTTCCCGGATACTTGACCTTACCCCGGAGGACCTCCATGAGTAATCCCACTGCGGAACCCTCTTTCTCCCCCTGCCTTTCCTTCTTGCTCCTATCCCTCTCTTCTCCGTGCACGAGGGCAGACTGCTTCCTCTCGGAACTGCTCCCTTCTGTATTTTGACGAGCCCGTGCAAACACTGGTGCAGTCTGCAACGCAACGGCAGGCATCGAGAACCGCTTCCTACGTCTCGTTGTGTCTTCTCGTGGAAGCACACCCTCGTCCGTCGGAACATGCCGCATCAGTCCCATACCCTCTCGTGAGTGACCTTCATGAGATGCGGGTACTGAAAATTCTTCTCGCGGTTGATCGCGTGGGCAAGGGCCGACCTTATTCTTATTCTTAGCCTTACCCTCATCTTCCTTCTCCCCTTCATCTTCGGCCCCGACTTCGTCTTCCCCCTCTCTCACTGAACCTAGACCAGCACTGGGGGCACTCGAGATCGAGGACGGTATGCTAAGACCCTGGTGGTGAAGAGTGAAATCCTCGAGAATGTCGTGGTAACTCCGTGGTCGCATTGACGGGGGACGTACCCGGATCGGACGCGTCGGGGCATATTCATCGTCGTCTTCACGAGCGCTTTGGTTCAAATCCCTGTTCGAAGTGTCCTCAGCGTGCGGGGCAGGCAGGGGGAAAGGTGGTTTTAGCTCCGAATTCCCAGTAGAGGTACGTGGGAGGTGTACGATACGCCTCGAAGGGCTGCTCGTTTTTGTAGAGCTCGTACTAAGACGTGATTTTCGGGAAGGGCTGGCGCTGAATGTCACTTGCGGGGCACTCCGGCTCAGTGTGCCTACACCTGGACTGAAGTCCATCGCCATCAGAGCTTTGCCAAAGTCCTTTCCGGCTGCTTGACGGGATGGGATAAATAACCACGGTTTGATGTCATGGATCCCATTAGGGTCTTCGTCGCCTAAAGGCGTGGATGGCCGATCTGATGGCGTCCGACTAGATGATCGCATTGCGGATGATGCAGGAGAGAACATCTGGGAAGGAACGAGTGGAAATGCCGCTTCATAACACTCCTCACAAGCACGGGCAGGCTTTGACCTCTGCCTGTTGTGCGCGTCACCATCGTCTTGAGTTATGTAAAATATCTTGAATACATCAGTTAGTGCTCCGGGAATGGGAGTGGCTTCCAAAACGGAACTTACCTTTCCAGAACACGTCGCACAGACGACACGCCCACAGAGCCTGCAGTGGTGTTTCCTTCTCCAAGCACCACTACCTCTCACCCTTTTCTCAAGTTGGTGGCCCTCTCTTCCATCTTGTTCGATTTCCGATGTTTGCTTTCCCTCAGTTCCACTGACGTTTGCCTTTGCAAACCCCCACCCAAAAACGTCGCCTAACCGCATGTCTAAAACAAATCCAAATGGCTGTCCGCACCTCATGCACGTATCCGTCTTTGCGTCCGGAACCCAGACGGGCGGGAGAAAATTATCCAACTGTGCACGACGAGGACGAGAACGAAAGGTCCCAACCGATGACGAACTTGCCTGCGGATTCCCAAAAGATCTCTCGTCTCCATCTCCTGTTTCATCGGACGGTTGTAGACAGTCGATATTGTCGCTCTCGCTCGCAAACGCGCGTAATGCGCGTCTGAGATGGACACCCGAGGTGCTGGCCGAGAGGGTCGAGTCAGGGTTTGACAACGCAAGTGCCGCTAGACGCGCTGCACGTGCAGTCCGGATAGACTCTATCCAGGAACCGAGAATGTCATAGTCCTCCGCGCTGGATGAGGGCGAACCTTGATAAATTGGCGTGTGAGGAGTGATGAATGCAAAGTCCGAGTAATATTTACCATTGTACAAGGCAAACGATCCCTCCGGGCTTAACACTTCGACCTTCACCTCACCCCCATTTCTAGGTCCTACGCCGATCGGCCGGTCGACGACCATAACTACTTCCATGTCGACAAGACTCATGTAGCCCTTGCACCACCACCTCTCTTCATCGTTGCAACCAAGCGCGTTTATCGATGCCCTCCTCTTATGGGGGCTCTGGCCCCCTCCCTCAAGAACGAGGACGCTTATAGCCGTTTCTTCGCGTTCGAGCCATAGTAGGTAGTCACTAAGGAGTAAGAACTCAAACGGCTTTCGTCCAGCTCCCTCGCCTTCGCCACCTGATCTTTTCAGTGTGCCACGCTTGATAAGTTGTCTTCCCGGTACAACAAGAGGGGTAAGCACAGGAGGCAGGTCGCGAGTATTGCGCTGCAAGGATATCAACGCGAGTGTTTGCGCATGAGCGGCGAGCGAAGTATTAAGAGAGGTGGTGACTGTCCGTCAAACCCGTCAATCTTGTGCGTGCAGAAGTCAGTCTGCAAGCCTACCTTTCTCAACCAAGCCTCGAGTTTCTTGTAGCTTGTCCCATTCAGGATCTTCAGGATCAGTGGAATTGAGTAGGTCCTTGAGCAGTAAGAGGTATCGCGGACATCGTTGGATGGGTGTTAAAAGATAATCTGCCAACCTAAGATGTGCGCACATTGGGTGGGACTCCTGGGCTCGCAAGAAGGATGCAAAGGCTGGATTTGGTGTGGAGGACTGTGAGAGCGAGCTTAAAAAGGCCAACGCGGCAGGAAAGGCTGTGATAAATGGGGCGTATAAAGAAAGATATGGAAAATGCGCAAGAAAGAGGGACGAAAGCGGGGTATTCTGGTTAAACAATGGAGCAGACGGACGAAGTCGTCGAGACAAGGCAGAGAAGAATGCGTGATGAAAATTCCAGATATCGATAAAGTTTGAGAAGAGTGTCGTTATCTCGTTTCGTGTCAATAGCGGCTTGGATGTATCCAACGATCGAAGTATAGGCGTTAGAAAATGCTAGCCAATATAAACAATCAGTCACTTAGAAAATTAGATGTATATACATACACTGTAAACAAGATCAAGGCCATCGAGGTAGGACTTCTCGGTGACATAGAACTCTGAAATTATCCTGGACCGCTTTTCCAGCTTGTCGTCGTCAGCCTTTGTTGGCCTATGTGATCTTGTAGCCGGGTTAAGCGACCTGCGCTTTGTCCGACGGTGCTGGTGTACGACAGATTCTTCTGCGAGTGAGTCAAACGAACTAAGACTTGCGGCGGAGTGTCTTTGTACGGCGAGGACGAGATTGGGAGCAGTTGGGAGGGAGATGCGGCGAAAAGGAAGGTGAGGGACAGGGAGCGGGGAGCCAGATACGGAATCTGACGTCGGGAACGATACAAGATGAGAGGAATTGCCAGACGACATCGCCAGCGACGGTGGCGACAATAGAGTCACAGTTGAAAACGACAACGTTCTCGGCCACGACGAAGTAAGCACACACCTTGTGCGGTTTTACAGATTCAGCGGCTGAGTGTCAGACCGCTCTCATCCAAAAATGGAAAAGTCTCCTATCTGATCATGTACCATTCCGAAAATGCCAGAGGCGCGCACAGAGAAAAACCTTGCTACAAACTGATTAAAATCAGCGTTGACTTGATTTTCGTTTCCGACCCTCACGTTGCCTCTGGTCACATGCAAAAAGTAAATGGCCAACGTGGGGATCGAACCCAAGACCTTCGCGTTATTAGCACGACGCTCTAACCAACTGAGCTAGTCGGCCATCAACAGATATAGGAAATAAATTATACAAGACCTATCAATTAGTGGAACTCGGATTCCATTTCCCTTCCTCACCTTATCTTGCAAATGCAATGAGTGTGAGTGCATTGTTTGCAATTCAAGGAACCTTTCAATCAGATCCTATTGTATTCTGTAGTAAGATATTATAAAATAAGAGAATATATTATATATATTCATATAAGGAATGGGGGCAGATAATATTTTTAGTGCTATGAATTGCATTATGGAACTGTCATTTTTATCTTAGAGTTATGAAAAATGTTGCTGTTGTTAGAACTAAGTATAAGGCAGTAATGCCCACTATATACAGTGGCTCAAAAAACTGTCCCAATATTTGCATGTCTTGCACTAAATGCAATGGCTCTCAATAACTACTAATTATCATGCTAGGCTATAAGTATATGAAATGCAGTACTTGCTCTTGGCTTTCTAGCATTTGGTTATGTTTTGGTAACATGGCAACCATATCAAAATGACAACTTATTTGGACAGTTTTTTGACTTTAAATAGAATATGGTATTTAGTATCTGATATGACCTTCCTTGGCCTTGATAACTGCTTAAATCATTCTAGGCATGCTTTCTATCCATTTTTGACACTCCTTCATAGAAATCCTTTCCCACTCTACCACCATTCTATTCCATAATTGATGAACTCCTGTAGATGTCCTTTTATAATCTGAAAGGCATTTTTTTAAATGACCCCAAGTATGTTCAATAGAATTAAGATCTGGAGATTAAGCAGGCCAATCCAGAAGCTTGATATCTTGCTTCTTAAACCAGATTTGAGCTCTTCTAGAGATATGCTTGGAATTGTTATTTTGCTGAAAAATGATTTTATCTGAAGAAATTCCAGAATTCTTTATGCACTACAACAATTCTTTCTCCAAAATTGCCATATACTGTTCAGCATCTATCCTTCCCTCAACCTTACTCAAAACTTCCACACCATTCCATCCAATACAGCCCCATATCATGAGTGATTCTTCTTCAAACTTAACTGTACCTTCAATTTTCTTAGAACTTATTCACTCTTTTTTCTTTTTCCACATATATTCTTGTTCATCTGATCCAATCCTATTGATTTTAGTCTCATCTGACCAAATCACCCTCTTTCAGTTCTCCACAGTCCAATGCCAGTACTTCAAAGCAAAGGCCAATCTGCTTTTTTTTTAAATAGCAGAGAAAAGAGGTTTTTTCTTTTTTACCATAGCTTTTAGAAAAGCTTCCTTGAGGGTATTTCTGACTGTTTGTGGGCAGAAAGGAGTGCTGACAATAGAATTGATGAAATGAGTGGCCTGAACTGCATTACTGGCCTTTCTAGTAAGAATTTGTTAAACAATAGCATGCTTATTAATAGAAGAAAGTTTTGAAGAATGATCACCATGATGATTTTCCTGCTCTGGTTGGATTTCCTGAAGAACCTTAGCCACAGTAGACTTCCCTAGACCAGTTTGAGATGCAATTTTCCTATAGAAAAGATCAAAAGAGGCAAAAAAGATAATAATATTTTTTTGAGCAGCAGAAAAATGTTTTATAATGGAAATGTCATATCCCAGACATTTGGACCCATTTTTTAACCCTTCAGCAAGTCTCTGATTAGCTAATGCCTCAGTACTCACACCTTAGCACTGTCAGCTAGCCTCTCTGACTCCCTGATCTTTCTTCATGCAACTTTAACCCTTCAACTTCTTTTGATCCAGTTCCAATCTAGCTTATGCTTAGTCATTATACTTAGCACTTGCCAAAGCTACACTAGCTCCCTGGCCCTTCTCCATGGAACTCTGATCCTTTAATACCTTTTCATTGCCCTAGCTTCTTCAAAGCTACTCTGTTTCATTCCTGCTTTTATTTTGACTTTAGTTTTGCTTCTTAACTTATGATTTCTACTTATTATAGTTCTTGCTTCATGCTTCACTCTCCTGACAACTCCTGATACATCTCCATTCATATCCAGATTGCATTGGCATCTGCCTTTGCTTTTAAAATAACTTCCTTTATATTTTTATTTCTTTTTTAGATAATCTGCTCCTTCAAGATATAAGTATAGTAGTTCTGTATCTGTTACCTTAGTTTGAATATTGACAGAAATACCCCATGTTCACATCTGTTTACCCTTACTCTAATTAAGCCCTTGGACTTACTCTAATTCTCTGAATTACTTTAGAGTTTTTAGCATTAAAGTTATTATGACATAATGTTGACTTGGGATAAGTGACAACTTTACTATTGTTACTACTCCTATTTGACCTGAGTCCTCCAGCTCATTCTGACCCTCTATCCCTGCTAGAGATTATAACCAGTCTATTGGCTATCTTCCTTAAGTTTTAATAACTCTGCTTCTTAAAACTGGACTTGATACTCTTTATCTCATTTGTCTTTCTTGTTGAGCTATCACATCCCATGCCAACAGGCCAACTCTGCTATGTCTCTGATGCAACTCTGGTTGCTTTCATGCTTTAAGCTACATATTTTCTAGTTCCCTTTACCTCTGTCTTTTCCTACCTAATGATTGTTTCAACTTTACCTATGCTAACTCCATACCATTCTGATACAACTTTGTAGTTCCTCCAATCTCACTTTCTGTTCCTGTTTCTTTGTGCCTCACTTCTCCCTATTATCATTTAGTTTTAGTTTGACATTATTCAATGTTGTCTCCTCTGACATCTCCATTTGTATCCAGAATGCATTGGCACCTGCTTTGCTTATGAGACAATTCCTTTCATATCTCTGTTCTCTCCTTAGATAATCCGCCTCTCTGAAATATAAGTACTAAAAGCTCCATATATTGTATTTCAGTTTGAATATCAACCATAATACAATGTTATGATCCCCTCAGATCCCCTCCTGCCTCATGACTTGACATCATGCCCTACCCTAAGTCTCACAACTTATTCCATGACTTGACATTGTACCTCTTGTTGGAAAAAGCCCTATGGCCTATTCCGGACCTCTGATAGTTTCCAACCCCTCTGTAAATTGGGGCACCTGGTACTAGCATAAGGGTGCATCACATAAGGTGAAGCCAAGCCCCATCCACTCCAGAATTATCCAGAGTACCCCCAGAGTATGTTGCAATTTTATAACAGTATATTTAAACTTCTGCTTGTGCTGGTACTGCTATCATGTCTATCTGTGTAACTAGAGCTTATTCTCATGCTGTCCTAGATCAGTTCAAGAGTTTCTCTGCCTGCTGTGCCCCAGGCTTGGCCTCACAAGCTCCTGCTTCCTTCCACTCATCCATACCTAGTGCTCCAGTTGATGAAGCCCCTGATGGTTTCAAGGTTCTCCAACCTTCCCATACCCCTGACAACCATGGTACCCAGCCAGGAGTATCAGATAAACCCAGAGATGATCTCTCTGATGGGTATTCTGATATTTCAGAGGATAACCTCAAATCTTTTCCAGACTCAGAACCTATTCCCATTCACCATGATACTATCACCAATCTTACTAGTACCATTTGTGGATTAGCTCACTCTTCCTGTCATACCCCTGAAACATCACAGCATACTAAAGTATGTAAATTGGACCAGTTTGACAGAACTGATCTCTGGAAGCTCTGTATTTTTCTGGTGCAATGTGAATTAAACTTCCAGGATTGTCCCAAAGCCTTTGCCAATAACTGAGCCAAGGTCACTTATGCTCAGTCCTACCTTAAGGGCATGGCATTGGAATAGTTTGAACCTGACCTCCTTCTAACTGAAGACCCTGACTTCCATCTCTTGTGGATGGACAATTATAAGGAGTTTGTTCAGGAACTCCAGATCAACTTTGGACCCCATGATCTGGTCAGAGATGCAGAGCACCAGCTAGACCAGTTGACTATGAGGAATGGTCAATAAATTAACAAATATGTAGTTGAGTTTAATAGAATTGCATCTCAAGTCCAGGGTTACAGAGAAGGTGCCCTCCACCACTACTTTTATAATGGTCTCCTAGACTGCATCAAAGATGATCTTTCCTATGTTGGCAAGCCTCTGACACTCATTGAGCTGCACCAGCTGGCTCAGACCATTGACACTCATTACTGGGAGTGCAAATCTGAAATCAACTAACAAGGGAAGTCATCTTACCTGTCTAAATCATCTGATAAACCCTCTGTACCCTCTGCTTTAACCTCTGGCCCTAATGAATCAAGGAACAAGTCAGCTACTTCCTCTGGCTCCTTCAAGTCATCTATTCCTCAGAAACAGGACTTATTATCCAAGCTTGGTAAGGATGGTAAGCTCACTATCAAAGAATGCAAGTGTCAACTGGAGAATTACCTCTGTTTGTTCTGTGGTATCATGGAACATATAGCAAAGAACTGCCCCAAATCTTTCTTCAAGGTGGCCAAAGCTTGTGCTGCCAAAACCTCTGCCCCAGAAACCAAACTGAAGGCCTCTGTCTCAGAGGTGAAAAAATAGTTCACAGCCTCTGTGACTCCACATGGGCTGGAGGTTGTGTTGATTCTTCCCATGCTTTACTGGAGGTTAGACTTAACACATCTGTTCTTTTAGATAATGCTTCACTTATGCCTCTTGTCATCCTTGTTTCACACAAAATACCTCTGTTTTCTGCTCTAATTGACTCTGGTTCTTCAGATTGCTTCATAGACACCAAGTTAGTCAGTACTTACAATCTTCTGACTTATTCTGTTCCTCTGTTGCAGCTCTGACTTTTTAATGGCTCTTTCAATTCTATAATTACAAATGCCATTGACCTTTCTGTTTGTTTTGAATCCAGTAATATCACTCCAATGACATTCTATGTCACTCCATTGGATGGATCTAGTTCTCTTGTTCTAGGACACAACTGGCTTGCCTGCTACAATCCATTGATTGACTGGATATTAAGTTGTATCTTGTTCCAATCATCTAAACCAAACATGCCAACACCCCCAAGATCATCTCCACAGCCTCCAGTTTCTCCAACCCAAGCTGACTCTGAATTTGACTCACTGTGTTCCCCTGACCCCAAACCTCTGTTGATTGAGCTACTTAGCTCATTAGCATTTGCACATGCCTGTAGCCTTAATGGTTCAGTTCCATTTTATCTGCAGCCCTGATTCCTGGAGAGTCATTTCCATTCTGCTTCCATTGCCCCTCCTCCAGGTGACCTTTCCAGCATTCCTCAGGAATACCATGACTTTGCTGACATCTTTAGCAAAAGCAAGGTATCTACTCTTGCCCCTCACTGCAAGTTTGACCTAAAGATTGATCTGGAAGAAGGCACCTCACTGCCTGTTGACACCACCTATTCCCTGTCACCCTCTGAGCTTAAAGCACTCAGGACTTTCCTAGACAAACATTTAGCTCATGCTGCCCCTGTCCTCTTTGTCTGGAAGAAGGACAGATCCCTCCAGTTGTGTGTAGATTTCTGAGGACTTAATAAGATCACAAAGAAAGATCACTACCCTCTTCTGTGCATCTCCAATTTCCTTGATGCTTTGAGCTGTGCAACTATCTATACCAAACTTGACCTTAGGCATGCTTATCATTTAGTTCACATTGCTGAGCATGACAAGTGGAAAATATGAGAAAGATTTACTAAAACTGCTAACTGTATACAATGCTGATGGTACACAAGGAAATATAGGAAAAATAGCTCATTATATTATCATATATATATTGCTATAAAAGAAAAGGATGGTAGATGGCATAGAGAATGAATCAACACATATGTTTCTTCATTAGAAACTTTGGACTTACTAATTGGATATAATTGGTTTAAGAGACACAATCCAGATATTGATTGGGTAAAACAAACAATTAATTTTCCTAGGTGCCAAGGAGATTGTCAAATGCACTTAGTATCAAGGCAAGTAACAGAAGAAGAAAGCTCACAACTCAAGAAAGAACTTTCCAAAGAGTTATGGGAGTTTCTACCAGTGTTTTCACAGCATGAATCTGAAAGAATGCCAATGAGGAAACCATGGAATCATGCAGTAGAACTAAAGGACAATTTTGTGCCAAAGAAAAGATGAATCATTCCTCTATTCAATGAAGAAATGAAAGAGATACAAGAGTTCATCAATAAAGAAATGAAAAAGGGGTATATATGATTATTAAGATCCCCTCAAATCTTGCCAGCATTTTTTATCAGCAAAAAAGATGGTGAAAAACAAATGGTAATTGACTACTGTTATGATGTTGATCTCTGAACAACCCATTCTAACCCTAAATGGTCTGCCTTGAGAGGGTGTGTTGGTTTTATTGTTAGATTTAGTTGGAATAGATGGGAGAGCAGTGTGTGGACTTAGGGTAGCAAGGCCTGAGGAGCCATAGCACAAGTTAGGACTCAAAGAGTAGCCTATATTGATAGGCAGCACTAAGAGGATGATGTACAAGATAAACAAGTGGTTAAGGCTGGAGAGCTGAAACCAAGGAACTACTTGCTACTTATACTAATCCCAGTTATGCACAGACCACCCAGTGTGTCCAGCATATATTTAAATATAGTAATAGGGCATAGGGCAAGGGTAAAGGGTATGACCAATGGGCCATGTGGTAAAGGGGTGTAGAATGGAGAGGCTATGTAGAATAGAAGGTCAGGGTTCAGGGTAAGTGGAGATTAAACCATGCCCTTAGCCATGAGATCAAGGAAATTCCATCTAGAGATCTGCCATGATCAGATCTGACCCTCATCTAGATCTAGATCCAGATTCATCAGAGATTAGATTGGGAGATGTACCTGTTATCTGAAATACTAGATTTAACCATAAGCTATGCCTAAACCCAAGGGGAAACTCTGAATAACAACTCAACCATATCCTAGGGTTTATCCTTGTTTTGGCAAGAATGTCTCATGGTCACATGCTTGTCATGTGACTCTTCTGCTAGTGAATGTTATGTTCATAACAACTACAGATATCTCAATGAGTATACCATAAAAAATAACTATCCACTTTCTTTGATTTCAATACTAATTGACAGATTAAACAGAGCAGATATGTTCACAACCCTAGACTTGCAATAGGGTTATAATAACATTCACATGAAGGAAGGAGACAAATGAAAAGGGGCTTTTACCACCTCTATTGGAGCTTTTGAACCATTGGTAATGTATTTTGGTATATGCAACTTACCAAGTACTTTTCAGACTATGGTAAATGACATTTTCCATGATATGTGGGAATATATTGTCATTTACATTGATGACATCATGATCTTCATGAAAGACAAGAATTGTGAGCAACATTAGAAATTGTCACAGAAGTTTTAGGTTATCTTCATGACAACAATCTTTTCCTTAAACTGTCAAAATGTCACTTTGCCCAACAACAAGTGGATTATTTGGGCATGGTTGTATCTAAAAAGGGGGTACAGATGCAACTAAATAAAACAAGTGCAGTTTGAAACTGGCCAATTCCTAAAACAGTCAAATAAGTTCAAGCTTTTCTCAGATTGGCAAATTACTACAGAAGATTTATTCCAAACTTTGCCAATATTGCATACCCCTTAAACTTCTTAACAAAGAAAGACATCAAATTTGAATGGACAATAGCTTGCATAACAGTTTTTGTTCATTTAAAAGAAATTCTTACTTCCAAATCCCTTCTTTGTTATCCTGACTCTTCTAAACCTGTTTGCCTTGAAACAGACACATTGAATGTTGCCATCAGTGCTGTTCTCTCTTATCAACAAGAAAATGGTCTTTGGCAGCCTGCAGCTTATATTTCTTACTCTTTGAATGCTGCAGAATTAAACTATCCAATTTACAACAAAGAGCTCCTAGCAGTTATTCATACACTCTGCAATTGGTGGCATTATTTAATAGAATAAGATTCTTTCAAGATCTGAACTGATTACAAGAATCTAGAATATTGGAAATATCCTCAGGATTTTTCACCTCATTAGACTAGATGGCAGGCCACTCTTGCTGAATTCAATTTTAAAATGGTCTACAAACCAGATTCTACAAATGAATGAGCAGATGCTCTTTCCTGTCATCAAGATCATTTTGATGGCAAACCAGAACCCAACAAACAAGTTCTTATATTACCTCCTTCTATTTTTCAATGTGCTGTTTCTTTTTCTTCTTTTTATAGTCAGATTCAATTGACATTAGTGGACCTTTAGCTTTCTCTCCACTGGTGTTATAGTCCTGAAAACAAAGTTTATTTAAATCAAAACAAACAAATTTTCATTTCAAAGGAATTACATATACAAGCTTTAAATTTATTCCATTCTTCTCTTCTAGGCAGTCATTCTGGTCAAGATCACACTAGACATTTAATTTCAAGATTTTATTATTGGCCAGATCTCCATGAAGATATAGCATCATTTGTTTCACACTATTCTTCTTGTGCTACATCAAAGGGATCTGAGCCTATTATTCCTGTTCATCCACTCCTAATAGCTTTGGCTCCATGAAAAGATATTTCAGTGGATTTTATTACTGGACTTTCTTCTTCAAAGGGATTTGATGCTATTATGGTGGTGGTGGATCATTTCTCAAAAGAAGTTGTATTTGTTCCATGTTCTTCTTCTCTTTTATTACTTTATACTGCAGAACTTTTCAGAGATCATGTCTGGTCTAGACATGGTCTTCCTTTTATGATAGTTTCAGATCACAGACCCCAATTTGTTTCAGAGTTCATGAAACACCTAAATGAGATACTTCAAATCAAGCAGAAGATCTCTACAGTGTATCATCCACAAACAGATAGGCAAATAAAAAGGATTAATTGGAAATTAGAAACATATTTAAGGAGTTTCATATCAAAGCAATAGGAAAATTGGGCAGATTGGCTCAAACTCACTAAATATCATTATAACAATTCATATTTGTCTTCAACCCACACCATTCCTTTCAAAATAACCAAGATATATCATTCACACATGGGTTTTGAAGCACCACCCAATTTTGTTCCCTTTTTCTTATTTCTTTGAGATATGTCTAAAATCTTCAAAGAAGTAAAGGAAGCATTAGAACAGACTAAGGCTTGTATGGAAAAACAGAATACCAAAACAATGCCAGAATACAAGAAGGGATAACTAGTTCTTCTGTCTACAAAAAATCTGTTGCTTTTGTATCCTTCTAGAAAACTCACCAAGAAATGGATTGGTCCATTTGAAATTCTTGAAGTTATTCCACATGCAGTTTACCTTAAACTGCCATCTTCAATGAAAATACATCCCACCATTAATATTTCATGGATCAAGCCTTATCTTCCTTCTTTGAAGGATCAAGATGTTCTCACTCCTGATTCTATTATCATAACTGATGAAGGGCATATAGAGTATGAAGTGGATCACATTGTTGATTCATGAGTATGAAAAGGCAAACTGGAATATCTGGTTCATTGGACTGGATATGGCACAGATGATTGTATATGGCAAACAAGAGAAGATTTAGTCAACTTACCAGATTTTGTTGAAGAATTTCATAAACTTCATTCTTTTACATCTTGTTGATTGTTCACTATAGATCTATCCATTTTCTGCTTTCTGTTTAAACCATATGAAAACCATACTGAAGCTGTACCATTGTTATATTCTGGACCTCCAATCTGAATTCCGACCCCATTTTGACCTGGCTTATAATTGGTCTTCACACCTAGTAAGCTGCTCCAGCCCTCTGACTCCCCTCCAGGCAACTCCAGCCCTCTGTCACCATTCCAGTCTTTCCCAGCTATGCATGTACACTCCTGCCCCTTAGTATTATATGCTCCCCCGGACTTCCACTCCCACTCCACCCATTCCACTTCCAGTCTATCTCTGCTCCAGTTAAGTACTATTCTAGTTCCTCTTCATCATCTCTGGACCATCCCAATATAACTCCATTACTGTTCCTGGTCAGCTACCATTACCATCATTGTTACCATTCCTGTTCCATTCCTGTTTCTTGCTTTCCCCTGTTTCATCCTGTTACCCTTCAGTTTCAGTCTGACATGATTGAACATGTTCTTTCTGACATTTCCATTCATTTTCTAGATATCTAGACATCTGCTTTGCTTCTGAGTTTGCACCTGTTTCATTTTGTTACACTTCTAGATAGTTCTGCCTCTCTGAGATATAAGTACCGTAGTTCTGTATCTTGTACCTCAGTATGAATATCAACAAAAACACCAGAACCCTCTTGTCATTGTTCTCACACTGCATGAGCCCTTGAGCTCACTCTGACCCTCTGAATTACTCCAGAATACCTCCAAGGCTACACAATATCCTCAAAGGAGTCATAAAGCCTCACCCCCATGACTAGGCTTGACTCTCCTTGTCCTACCTGTCCTCTCTATTGAGCATAGAGACAGTCTTATCACCCACCCTGACATCTATGTAAATCAGAACAATGGAGAAGTGCAAGGGTGCACCCCATAAGGTGAAGCCAAGTCCTGTTCGACCATTGAAACCCTTCCTAGATTTCCCCTGGAATTCTCTGGAGTACCTGGAGTTCTAATTTACCTCCAGCATCAAGGGTTTCATTTAAAAAAGAGGAACTGGTTAAAAGTATACTTATCTTGGTATAGGTTTTAACAGTCTCTTTTAGTAGAATGGAAAGTTTTAACAACCATTAAAGGTGTCTCATCTGGAATCCAAGATCTAAAAAGGGGATAGTGTTATAGTCCACATTTTTCAATTTTTGATCACATGACTTTATCTTATCTAGGCATGTGACCCATCACATGACAGGACTAGACCCAGAACATAGGGTTAGCCTCATATCTTCAGCCTGTTTTTTTATTTCTATTCTCTTCCATTTTAAAAGCCTTGCTTTTTTTCAGCCATTGGCTATTTTCACAAGTGCTTCTCTTCTTTTTGATGGTGCCTCAGGGTCCATGGGAATATTCCCATTAGAGTTTTGGTTCATGTACCTTTCTGTAGCATATAAATACTGTAGCTTTAGCATGACTCAAGCCCAGTCTTGAGCACTTGTATTATCTAGTATAGTGTTCACTCATATATTAGCTTTTGCTTTACTCTCACCTTATCAACATTGACATCAAAGCCCTTAATTAGGGTTTACCACTCTTCTGTACAAAGTCCAACATTGCTACTGCAACAACTCTCACATAACTAGGCTTGACTCTTTTTGTCTTGCCTGTCTCTCATATTGAGTGCCAAGATCACTCTTTCCTCCATGTCTGACCCCTTTATAAATCAGAACACTGTAAAGTGCAAGGGTGCACCACATTGTTATAACTATAATACCAGCACTTTAAATTTTTCATGCTATTCACTACACTAATCACATGACCATGGGAACTATACTCCTAATATGGGATATACACTGGTAACTCTACTCTATAGTTTGTTTCCTTTTATAAGTTTCCCTTTTCTCAAGATTTAGGATCTAGAGTACAGAATTAGATCTCTGAATCTAATTTCCCAATCTTATCTGATCTTAAGGATCACTAATTGGATCTGATCATGGCAGATCTCTAGATGCATCTCCTTGGCCTACTGGCCTTGGTTCTCTTTTTATATCTGTTGATCCTGATCTTTTATTTCATTTCTGTTCATTTCTTTTTTATTCTTTCACATCTGTATAGCCTCCTGCCATACTTCTTAGTCAGTATACTCTATGCCCAATTTCCTATTATATACAAGTACCTATACTAGTGTATGTAGATCATCTAATCTGTGCACAGATGCTGGTAATATATAAAGGGGCATACTGTCATATTCTATATCTCTGACTTAACTCTAATCTACTTCCAACCTGGCTTATGACTGGTCCTTGCACTCAGTAAGCCAATCTAGCCCTCTGACTCCCCTCCAGGCAACTCTGGCCCTCCATCACCATTTCATTCCACCCCAGCTATGCATGTATGCTTTCTGCCCTTCTATTGGTATATGCTCTCCCAGCCTCTGCTTCTACTCTGCCCTATTCCATTTCTAGTTCTATCTCTGTTCCAGTTAAGTACTATCTTAGTTTCACTTCACCTCTCCAGACCACTCTGATATAACTCTGTTACTAGTCCTGCTTTCAGTTACTGTCACTGTTCCCACTTTCATTCCTGTTCCTGTTTCTCCTTGCTTCTTTCTATTATCTTTTAGTTTTAGTCTGACATAATTGGATATTGTTTTCCCTGACATCTCCATTTGTTTCTTAGATATTTAGACATCTGCTTTGCTTCTGAATTTGCACCTGTCTTACTTCACTATACCCTTAGATAGTTCTGCCTCTCTGAGGTATAAATACTATAGTCCTGTATCAACATAAATACCTTATTACAATTTTCCCTTTATCTTTGCTCTTTTTCTTGCTTTGCTGCTTAGCTTCTGCTCTTTGTGCACCTTGGGTACTTCCTTGTTCATTTTTACCATGATAGATTCTGCTCTTCTCACACTCTAGCCTAGTTTAGATTGCTCTCTTGTTATATCCTTTGCCCAGGTGTTCTATCTCTCAATTAGCTAACTAATAATTGTTTCATCTCTTTCCATTTATTTCTACACAGATAGTTTACTCATTATTCATCAGCATGATTACAAGAGTCATCTCCACTCAAACCTTATTAGTTGTACTATAAAGTAGCATACTTCCAATCTTTCTTTTCCTTATGCTACTTCTACCTTGCAATTTTCCTCACAGTCCTTGCATACTCCTTGTCCTTGTACCTAGTACCTGGAATCCACCTTGATTGTAACCTGACACTCTCTAGTCTAAAGCAAGTCATTCTAGTGTCCAACTTTGGCATAGCTCTGCATCTGTAGCCAGTATTCTTGAGGTACAACACTTTATTTGTCATTTATCCTTGTTTACAAGACTTACCTTTGGTAGAGTCTCCCTCATTCTTGCCAGCAAGGTCTATGTTAGTCCCTATCTGAGCCTAGTGTAACACATCCACTTGTTATCATTCTTACTCTGCCTAAGCCCTTAGGCTCACTTTAATCCTCTGGGTTACTCTGGAGTACCTCTGGGCTAAGCAATATCCTTGAAGGAATTGTAAGGCTCCACATTCATGACTAGGTTTGACTCTTCTTATCTTGTCCATCCCTCTTGTTGAGCATTAAAATCACTCTCTTTCTCACCTCCAATACCTTTGTAAATTGGGACACTGGAAAGTGCAAGGGCACACCACATAAGGTGAAGCCAAGTCCTATTTGACCAACAAAACTCTTCCTGAATTCTTCCAGATACCTCTGGATATCTTCAGAGTTTCTGAAGTTATGACCTTCTCTCAGGTTTGTGCACCACCAAGGTGCTAGAATCTAAACTTCATTCTCTAGCCTTAAGGGTTTTGTTCATGAAGCAGATAATGGTAGAAGGCCTACCATTATATTTGTGATTGGTAAAAAGTTTTAACACATACAGGGTAGTCAAAACTCTTCTGCTATAATTTTTAATCCATTTTTACTGTATTTCTAACACTTTACCAACTCTTCACATTTGTCACATCACATGACCTCTTCACTTTTCACCTCTTTACCATTTCACATTATCATGGTCTAGACTGGTCTAGATCTTTACATTATTTATCTTATGTTTACTGCATATATTTCTAGGTTCCTGCTTCTTTATTGCTATTGGTTAGCTTAGTATACATTACTTTAGGGCCAGCCCATTTTACATGGTCTGTGCACACTTCTGTAGTCTATATAAAGGAGATGTGCTGGACTGGCTAATCTCCAGTCTTGTACACTTGAGCTTTTCCTTGCTTTTACAAGTTCAAGCCTTATTCTTCTATTACTGCCTAGTTCTGTTGGCTTTAGATCAAAGCCTTTATCCAGTAGTATAAGCAGAGTGCCCTCAGATCTCAGAATTCATCAGTAGTTCAACATACAAGATCTGTGTCTCACTTGCACAAGACTAGCAACTATTAGTGCTATCAGTAGTAAAAGTCATTTGATATATGAGTTCTTGATGCTCTTATCTCTGGGGACACAAACAGTAGCTTCTTGATTTAGTTAATGAAGCCATATTGGGATTTGAAGGAGATGAGAAGAAGAGAGAAAGATTTTAAATGAGATTTGACAAGTTTAATTGTCAAATGACAATAGACTTCACAGCCAAGAAGGCTAGAGATTGGTGAGTAGTAACAACAGATCATCTTCACTCCCTTTACCCTTTATTAGTTTTAAAAGCTTCTAGAAGAAGTTTTAGAATCACAGAAGCCCCACTTATCTTACAATCTTTAAGCAAATATGTTATACTCAGAAGAAGAAGAGTTCAAAATTCCAGGGAACACAGAGTACTCACAGCCATCAGAAACAAGTGAGTCTAGCCTGGATATCCTAGAGCCCTTTTATCCCCTACCCAATCCCACATTTATAACCCAGGAAGAGCCAAGACTGAGCTCATTGTTTAAATGGCAGCTCTAGCTATTCAAACAATCTCATTTAAAGCCCTGGATGTCTTCAGACTCAACAGACTTGATGGAGCAGCTGCAGGATATGTTGGAAGCCTTTAAAGATAGTGCAAGGAAGATTGGAAGTGGAATGAAGATTAGAAGAAGTAAAAAAAATGGTGGGCTTTGATAATAATATGGATATATGAGATTGACTGGAAAAATAACAGGGTAATAACTATCATTGTTAAAACTTTTCCCAGTAGGAATATACTGTTTAAACCTATACCAGTACAAGTATACTTTTAAAACCAGTTTTTTCCTAAACAAAACTCTTAATGCTAAAGGAAGATCATAACTCTGGAGGGCTTCAGAGGGCTCTGGAGAAATCTAGGAAAGGTTTTGTTAATCAAACAGGACTTAGCTTTACCTTATATGGTGTGCCCTTGCATTTTCTGGTGTCCCAATTTACATAGAAGTTGGTGGTAGATAAAAAGGATGTCTCTGTGCTCAACAGGAAGGACAGGCAGGACAAGGAAAGTCAAGCCTAGTCATGGGGGTGGGACCTTGTGACTCCTTCAAGGATATCACTTGGCCCTGGAGATACTCCAGAGTAACTCAGAGGGTCAAAGTAAGCCCAAAGGCTCAATCAAAGTGAGGACAAAGACAAGGGGGTGTTTATGTTGATTTTCATACTGAAGTACAAGATACAAAACTACAGTACTTATACCTCAGAGAGGCAGAAATATCTAGGAGTATAGCAAAGTGAGACAGGTGCAAACTCAGAAGTGAAGCAGATGTTTAAATATCTAAGAAACAAATGAAGATGTCAGGGAAGACAATGTTCAATCATGTCAGACTGAAACTGAAGGGTGATAGGATGAAACAAGGGGAAGCAAGAAACAGGAATGGAACAGGAATAGTAACAATAATGGTAATGGTAACTGAGAGCAGGAATAGTAATGGAGTTATACTGGGATAATCCAGAGATGATGAAGTGGAACTAGGGTAGTACTTAACTGGAGCAGAGATAGACTAAAAACAAAATAGGGCAGAGTAAGAGCAGAGATCTGGGGGAGTATGTAATGCTGAGGGATAGAAAGCATATATGTATAGTTGGGGCAGACTGAAATGGTGATGGAGGGCCAGAGTTGCCTGGAGGGGAGTCAGAGAGCTAGAGTAGCTTATTGGATATAAGGACCAATCATAAGCCAGGTTGGGATGGGGTCAGAATTGAGTCAGAGGTATGGAATATGACAACCATGATCTTATCTTGTTTATCAGGAAAGGCAGAAGGCTTCACACAATTAACTCTGGAAAAATACATCAATAAAGAACAAGAGTACATTTTCAACAGTTAAGATCTTCAAATACAAAAGAGAATAGGAGCATGGCCAAAATTTGGTAATTTGACAAAGAAAATAAAAAAGTACTTTCAAATAGATGAACTTACTCACAAGGCCTTAAGAAGATTGAAGATCTAAAACAAACAAGAACTATTGACAACTACCTCCAAGAGTTTGAGGTATTGAAAGGAAATGCAGAGATATCCAAGGAACACACAATAAAGCTTATGAGGGTACAAGTCCAATACAGGATTTACTCACAGGCATGCCTTCAAGAATTAAAGAAGTTGATGAAAGAGTTAAAGGAGCAGTTCAGGGTAATAGGAAGGGTCTTTGAAAGAATGGCAATTAAAAGGGAACAAATGTCAATAGGTTATTTTTAATCAAGATTTAATTTATCTAGAGAACCTTCTTCTCAGAATTACTTCTTCACTAACAATCCCTCTAATCAATATTGACTATGATCCTCTTGGCCACCACCTTTCAGATTTACATTGGGAGAAATGCAGCCAGGAAGGGAAGCTTTCATGGAGGTAGACTATTATATCCCATGCCAACAAGTTAACTTCACTTTGTCTCCAGTGCAACTCTGGTTGCTTTCATGCTTTAAGCTATGTATTTCCTGGTTCCCATTACCTCCACCCCTTCCTACCTAATGTTGATTATAACTTGACCTATGTTAACTTCATACCATTCCAATACAACTTCATAGTTTTTCCATTCTCACTTCCTGTTCCTGTTTCTTTCTTCCTCACCTCTTCCTGTCATCATTTAGTTTCAGTTTGACATTACTCAATATTGTCTTTCCTGACATCTCTATTTATATCCAGAATACATTGACATCTGCTTCACTTATGAGATAACTCCTTTCATATTTCCATTTCTGTTATAAATGAATAGTTCACTAGCAGAAGAGTTACATGACAAGCACATAACCATGAGACTTTAATACTAAACAAGGATAAACCCTAGAATATGGTTAAGTTGTTCTTTCAGAGTTTCCCTTGGATTTGGGTAATGCTTATGGTTGAATCTAGTATCTCAGATGAATCTGATCTCAATCCAAATGAGGGTCAAATGCAATTGTGGCAGATCTATAGATAGGATCTCCTCAGCCTCATGGCTGAGAGTATGGTTTAATCTCTGCTGACCCTGAACCCTGATCTTCCATTCCTACATAGTCTCTTCATATATTCCTTATTTACATGGCCCATTGGTTATACTCTCAGTTAGCATGCCCTATGCTCTATTTCCTTATTTAGATACATAGTCCTTTGCCCTGGTGATCTGTGCACCATTCTGGATAATATATATAGTAGGTAGTTCCTTGATTAAGGCTCTCCAGCCTTAATTACCTGTTATTTATACCAATCTCTGCCAATACATGGGCATTCCAGGCAGTCTGGCTCCTTAGGGTTAACTTTCCCCTAAGTTATCACTTTTGACATGTGTTCTTCATATGAGGGCTTGCTGCTACTGCTGAATAAAGTGACTTATCCTAATCCTAACCTTATCTGAGGGTACTTCTTCTACTGATGAGCTTTTGTGGCTAGTAATTCTGACTAGGTGAGTGAAAATGAAGGGATGAGCCTAGTCAAGACTGTAAAGAGATAAACCCCAGCCAGGCCTTAAAAGAGAACCCCCAAGAAATCACTTGTGAAAGCCCAAGGCTCAAGTAATGAAGATTGGAGAGCCAGCCCTCTATACTCTTGCCCTTATATATTGTCTAAGGATTACTGCTGACTAATACATGATCTACTAATCAGGGAATGCCTCAAACCCTGGGCTAATAGATAAGAACAAGAATGAGGGAAAAACATGAAGTGAAAATGAAAGAGTGCCAGCAAAGGGCAGGCATGGACATAAAGAAAGAATGAAAGAAAAGGCATAGCCTTAAAATGGAAGTGCAGGGTCAGAGGTGCTGTACTCATGAGAATGGAGATCTCTGCCACAAATAAGATCCAATCTTAAATCTGCCATAGATACATCTAGGGTCCAGATCCAGATCTAAGATAAGGTCCATGAAGATTAGAGAAAAGGGCAGTTCCTGGAAAGATCCAGGGATGATTCATGTCAGATAACTAACTGTCACATGACCACTGCTAGGAAAGAAGGATAATAAATACTCTTAAAGAATTGAAATCACAGACTAGAGTTAAGCCAAAAAAGGGGTGTCTTGTGCATGATCATGTAATGTTGCATGACTGGTTCTAGTGCAGGAAGTGTCACTTCATAACAGCTCACTCTATTCTTACTGAATCCAATACTGAATCCATACACCCTTTCAAGGCTGGACATTGTTTAAAGTTAGGAAGCATTACTTAGAGAACAACACCCTAACAATTCTGTTATGAAGTGATACTCCAGCACTAGAACCAGTCATGTGACATCATGTGATCATGCATAAGACACCCCATTTTAAGCTTAACCCTAGTCTGTAATCTATTTCCTTTAAGAGTATTTATTATTCTTTTCCCTAGCAGTGGTCATGTGACCATAAGTCACCTGACATGGATCTTCCCAGGATCTTCCCTGGAACTGCCCTCCATCTAATCTCCATGAATCTCATCTGATCTAGATTTGAATCTGGATCTGGACCCTAGATGCATCTGTGGCAGATCTACAGATTGGATCTCATCTGTGGCAGAGATCTTCATCCTTATGGTGCAAGCACCTCTGACCCTGCATTCATTTCATAGATTACTTCTCTTCCATTCTTCCATATCTGCATGGCCTCCTGCCATACTCTTTATTTCCGCCCCATGCTTTTCCCTCATTTCCTTTCTTATCTATTAATCCAGGGTCTAGGGCATTCCCTGAGTAGGTAGCACATGTACTTAGTCAGCATGGTCCATGCTCAGGATCCCATAATATATAAAGGCAAGGGTAGGCAAGCTGGGATTCCCCAGTCTTGCTCACTTGAGTCTTGGTTTTGGTTCAGTTTTACTGGCATAGGCTTAGTCTATTGCTCCTTTGACTTTCAGCCTAGCCTCACTCATTTATAAGTGCCTTGGCTCTCACTTTCATCTCACCACACCTAGTTCCTGGCCACTAGCACAAAAGCCAGATAGCAAGATTAGGAAGGCACTCCCCAAGGGTTAGGGTTAGGAAGGTCAATGCATCAAGAGTTGTGTTTCAAATTCCCTCCTTAAATAATCTGCCTCTCTGAGGTATAAGTACTGTAGCTTTGTATTTTGTATTTCAGTTCAAATATTGACCATAACATAACATTATGATTATCCTTGACCTCCCTCTTGCTTTATAACTTGATATTGTATCCTACACTAATTCTCATAACTTGCTTCACAACTTGACATTATATCCCTTAGTGAAAAGCCCTATGGCTTATCCCAAATCTCTGACTCTCCTCCAATCCTTCTATAAATCAGGGCACCCAGTACTAGCATAAGGGCACACCACATATGGTGAAGCCAAGCCCTATCCACTCTGCAGTTATCCAGAGTATCTTCAAAGTACATTGCAGTTTATAACATAGACACTCAAAGAATAGTAATGCAGCAAAAATGTTGGAAATGTCACAAGAAAGGTCACATTGCCAAGGATTGCAGATCCTCTTTATCCTTTACCCCCCCATATTTAGGAAGAGCCAGTACTCTGGCTAATAATAGGGCCACATTCCAGATTATCAGATTTAAAGAATTTTCACAGGAATCAGATAGAAATGGTTGGTACACAGTTGATCCAATTGACATAAGAATGCTGCAAGCAGAAGCAGCACAACAAAATCAGCAATCAAGGTTCCAGAAGGTAACTCCATGGAATAATATGAAAGAGGCAGAAGTATACTTTAGAAATAAGTTTGAAGTAGATGGAAAGGCTAAGGCATCTTTTCAGGAAGGACTTTGATCAATTGAGGTGATTAAGGTCCCAGCATATTTAAAAATGGTACTGCTGTAAAACATTTCAATTCTAGTGTTTTTGCCTTAGAGGGGTCTCTTTAAAGCTTGGCCATAGGCAATAATATAATGCTTAATTTCTTACAAAAAGAAAAAGAAAAAATTTCCTCTTTATCTATATGCAGTTTACCATTCACAGACATAAAGAAAACCCTTGACTTATTAGAAGAAAGAGACAAATTTTTATTAGAAATACAAGTAATAGAAAAAAGATAAGAATGGGTAAAAATGGATACACTAATGGCTTTATTAGATATAGGAGCAGTTGTAACCTTTATCAACAAATGGTTAGTTAAAAGGTACAAATTAACACAGATATCTCTTTATTAAGAAGTAATAGTAATAAATGCCAATAAATCCAAAGAAGTAGAAGGAAGATTACAATTTAAGGTATCTCTGCAAATTAGCTTCATAGATGCCACAGATTGTAGGCATGACAAAGAAATAGAAGCATTAGTATTAACTTTGAAAACATCTGATATAATTATAGGATATAATTGGTTTAAATGACACAATCCTACAATTGACTGATAAAATAAAAAGATTTCTTTTCAAAAAGTCAAGGTCACCACCCAAGAAGTAATATCAGAAACAGATGAATTAAAGAAACAGGTTCCCAAAAAATTTTGGAAATTCTTGAAAATATTTTCACAGAAACAATCAGAAAGAATGCCAACATGCAAACCATGGGATCATGCCATTGAATTAAAAGAAGGATTTATTCCTAAGAAAGATCAAGTAATTTCTTTATCTGACTCCAAAATGACAGAAGTTTGAGAATTCATCAATAAAGAAACAAGTAGAGATTATATTTAACTATCCAAATCTCCTCAAACCTTACCAGTATTCTTTATAAATAAGAAATATGGTGGCAAGTGTATGGTCATTGACTATAGATACCTTAATGACTGGACAATCAAGAACAATTATCCACTTCCACTAATTTCTACATTCATAAATCACTTAAAAGAAGCTAATCTGTTTACAACACTGGATCTCTGCTGAGGTTACAACAATATCCAAATGAAAGCAGAAGATGAATGGAATGGGGCTTTTACCACCCCTATAGGAGCTTACAAATCAATGGTAATGTATTTTAAAATGTGCAACAGTCCTGGCACATTTCAAACTATGATTAATGATATATTTTATGATTTATGGTCTTTTGTCATGATTTACATTGATGACATCATTATATTTTCTAAAGGAAAGACTAAACAAGAACATGCAGCATTAGTTTCACAGGTGTTGCAGCAACTTATGGACAATGACCTATTTCTAAAGCCATCCAAATATCACTTTATTCAAGAAAAAGTTGACTATTTAGGAATGGTTGTGTCTAAAGATGGGGTGGAAATGCAGATGAACAAGATTCAAGCTATTCAAGATTGGCCTATTCCCCATACCCTCAAACAAGTGCAAGCTTTTCTAGGCTTAGCAAATTACTATAGATGCTTTATTTAAGGATTCACCAGTATTGTATGCCTTCTTAATGATCTGACATATAAAGACAAGGTTTTCTCATGGGATCATCTGCAACAAAAGGCATTTATAACCCTAAAAATATTATAAGCACTACTTCTTTTTTGATATATTCAGATTTGACTAAACCAGTTTATATTAAAACAAATGCCAGTAACATTGCTACTGGAGCAGTCCTCTCATATCTTATGGATTGTCACTGGAAACCAGTGGCCTATCTATCTCATTCCTTATCTCTGGCAGAGCAGAACTATCCAATCTATAACAAGGAATTGCTTGCCATAATTTAAGCTCTCAAAGAATGGCAGTGTTATATATATAATACCAGCACTTCAAACTTTTCATGCTGCTCACTACTCTACTTATGTGACCGTGGGAATCACACTCCTGATATGGGGTATACATTGGTAACTCTACTCTATGGTTTGTTTTCTTTTATGAGTTTCCTTTAAGATTTAGGGTCTAGAGTATAGGGTTAGATCTCTAAATCTAATCTCCCAATCTTATCTGATCTCAAGGATCATCAATTGGATCTGATCATGGCAGATCTCTAGATAGATCTCCTTGGCCTCCTGACCTTGGTGTCCTTTTTATATCCATTGACCCTGACCTGCTATTTCATTTCCATTCTCTTCTCTTCCATTCTTCCACATCTTAATGGCCTTCTGCTATACTCCTTAGTAAGTATGCCCTATGCCCAGTTTCCTATTTAGTACAAGTTTCCATACTAGTGTACATAGCTTACATGGTCTGTGCACACTACTAGGTAATATATAAGGAGATGTACAGGATAGTCAAGACTCTTCAGTCTTAATTACTTTGTATAGCTTTTAGCTTCTTAAATTCTCTACTCTCTTCAAGAAATTAATCTAATTCTATTTGAGACTATGCAGCCTATCTTTGAGTCCTCCTCCAGGACTTCTCCTTTCAGTTGTTTTCTCATCTAGCCTCTTAGAATTAGATTCCTTTTAGTGTTTCTTCTCATTCTCAGTCTAGTGATAGTGTCATATCCCAGACCTCTGACCCAATTCTGACCCCATCCTAACCCAGCTTACAATTGGTCTTTATACCTAGTAAGCCACTCTAGTCCTCTGACTCCCCTCCAGGCAACTCTGGCCCTCTGTTACCATTCCAGTCTTTCCCAGCTATGCATATACACTTTCCACCCCTCAGCATTATACTGTTATGCTAGGCCCAGGTAGGGACAGGCATAGATCTTGCTGTAGATAGAGTGGAAGAAGTGAATCAAAGGTAAGCTTCAAGATGAGTGAAAGGTGACAAACAAAGTGTTGTGTCTTAGTGGTACCAGCTACACTCCCAGGGGTGTGTCAAGATCAGACACCAATGATCCTCTGGTTAAGTGCCAGGACACAAACAATGGATTCCAAGTATGTAGGTATAAGGAGTAGTGGAGATGTGAGGACTGTGAGGTGATTGCAAGGTAGAAGTAGCATGAGAAAAAGGGAACAGAAAGTATGCTACTTTATAGTACAGTTAATGGGGTTGAAGTGGAGATGGGATGAATAATCATGCTGATAAATGATGAGTAAGGTATCTGTGTAGAAATGAATGGAAAGAGATAGAACAATTATGAGTCAGCTGATTAAGAGATAAAAGGCCCAGGCAAAGGGCATAACAAGAGAGCAGTCTAGCCAAGGCTAGAGTGCAAGAAGAGCAGAATCTATAGTGGAAAGCAAACAGGAAAGCACCCAAGGTGCATGAAGAATGGAAGTTATGATGGAAGAAAAGAGAGAAAGAAGAGAAAAAGAGGAAAATGTAACATTATCCCCCTGCTAGGGGTGAAAGACTCATGATACCTCAAAAGGTATCATAGGAAGGTCTGGATGAACTGGTGATGTTGGCCCAGCCAATCTTGTTGATGACATCATTATGGAAGTCATCATTGGTGTGATAAAAAGGCAGAGGGGATGACAAAGCCATGGGAGGGTGATGGTAGGAGTGCTGGGACTGGCAGGAACCATGGAAGCAGTGAGAGGAGTGGGATAAACCACAAGAGGAGATGCAGGAGGAGCCATGGGAGAAGGAGGAGGAAGAGGAAACAAGTGAGTCAATGACATGGCATTGAGCTGGTGTTAAAACTTTCATCCCACTAAAAAAGAGACTGTTAAAATCTATACCAAGACAAGTATACTTTTAACCAGTTCCTTTTTTTTTAAAATGAAACCCTTGATGCTGAAGGAAGGTCAGAACTCTGGGGGGCTCTGGAGAGCTCCAGGGAAATCTAGGAAGGGTTTCAATGGTCAGATGGGACTCAGCTTTATCTTATGTGGTGCACCCTTGCACTTCTCTATTGTCCTAATTTACATAGATGTTGGGGGTGGGTAAAGGCTATCTCTATGCTCAACAGGAGGGACAGGCAGGACAAGGAGAGTCAAGCCTAGTCATGGGGGTGAGATCTTGCAACTCCTTTGAGGATATCGCTTGGCCTCAGAGGTACTCCAGAGTAACCTGGAGGGTCAGAGTGAGCCCAAGGGCTTGAGCAGAGTGAGGACAACAACAAGAGGGTATTTCTGTTGTTTTTGTTGATATTCATAATGAGGTACAAGATACAAAACTACAGTACTTATATCTCAGCAAGGCAGAACTATCTAGGAGTATAATGAAATGAAACAGGTGCAAACTCAGAAGCAAAGCAGATGTCTAGATATCTAGGAAACGAATGGAGATGTCAGGAAAGACAATATCCAATCATGTTAGACTGAAACTGCAGGGTAACAGGATGAAACAGGGGAAAGCAAGAAACAGGAATGAAATAGGAATAGTGACAATGATGGTAATGGTAACTGACTGGGAATGGTAACAGAGTTATATTAGGATAGTCCAGAGATGACAAAGGGGAAATAGGGTAGTACTTAACTGGTGCAGAGATAGACTGAAAGCAGAATGGGGTGGAGTGGAAGTGGAAGCCTGGAGGAGTGTATAATGCTAAGGGGCAGGAAGCATATATGCATAGCTGGGGAAGACTGGAATGGTGATGGAGGGCTGGAGTTGCTTGGAGGGGAGTCAGAGGACTGGAGTAGCTTACTAGATGTGAAGACCAATTGTAAGCTGGGTCAGAATGGTGTCAGAATTTGGGTCAGAGGTCCAGGATATGACAGCTGGGCAGTGAGCTTGAGTATGTCCAGGGTGCCAGCAGAGACAGTAGGGGCACTGGTAGAATGGACAGTTGACACAGATGTGGCCCAGGCAGTGGCAGTGAAAGCAGGTCTCACAAAAACAAGGATGGGAAGGAGGAAGGTGACCATCACTGTGAAGGCCAGTCCACCAGGCTTTAGCATGTTTGAGGGCTATAAGCTCCTCATCATTGAAAGGAAAAGAAGAGGTGGATGGAGTGGTAGAGGTGTAACCCCTGGCAGTGGCCAGCTTGCACATGTATTGATCTAAATCCATGAGAAATTCATTCATTTCCATCTGATAAGCAAGAGCTTTGATATTGGATAGGAGCTTGTGATGGATGGATGTGATAAGTGCCTGTGCAAGGGAGACTCAGGCATGAGGGATGCAGGCAAGGGCAGAGGCCAAAAGGAAAAGATGAAGGAGCTGCATATAAATTTGGTAAATGAGCCAGAGGGGCAAGAACATGTCAAGGTGGGATCCAATGGGGACAGTGAGGCAGAGTCCATGATATAGGTCATGACTTGGTAGGCATAGTCAGAAGAAGGGGTACCCTAATGAAGAGCATGGGCAGAAAGCAGGAGGTCAATGCTGAGGATTCCAGTGGACCTAGTATCAATAGCAGGAGGAGGGACAGGGATAGGAGCAACAACAGCTGGGCCAATGGTGATAGCAGAGGGTGAGGCTACAAAGTTCTCAGAAGCAAGTGCAGAAAGGAAAGAAAAAAAATGAGTATCTGTGAGTGAGGATGGGGAGAAAATAAGTGAGGGCTCAACAGGAGCTTCCTTGATGGGAAGCTGGGATGAGGACATTGGTGGAGTGTCAAGAGGGGTGTTGCAGGAATGGAAGCTTTGATCTACAGTGAAGGCCATTGCAATTATTGGGAGTGGCGAGTGGTTTTCTTGGTGATATAAGGGAGAAAAGCAGATAAGGGGAAGTGGTAAGGGTGGAGGAGTTTATACTTATCTAGAGTGGACTGGGAACATTTCAAGTTCCATTCTGGTTCCCAGGAGTCATCTTCTGCTGAGTACCCTTTCCATTGGATCAGGAACTGACAGTTGTCCAGTGAACCTCAATGTTTTAATATCTGCTCTAATTCATATTTCTCCTTACCTTCTATAAGATCTGGGGGTGGAGCAGGGAAATTCTTCCCATGAACATCATTTTTGTGATAGAGCAATAGCAGTGATGCATGGAACACTGGGTGAATCTTCCATGTGGATGGAAGGTGAAGGCAATAGGTGATTGGGGAGAGGACTTCCATGATGGTGAAGAATCCTTCCTGTTTAGGAGAGAGTTTTGAATGAATAATAGCCCATTTCAAATTACAGGCTTCTAGCCACACTTTATCTCCCTTGGTGAATGGGGAAAAGGTAAAGCAGATGTGGAATGCCATGGTTTGGCAGGCTAGGTCATGTGCAGTGAGTACTTTGTCACAAGCAGCAAGAAGTGCTTTAGTGTGGTCAGCAATGGCAGGCATTAGTGATTTATCAATGATAGAGAGAAGGGCATGGGGTTTATATCCCATTGTTATGAAGTGACACTCCAGCACTAGAACTAGTCATGTGACATCACATGATCATGCACAAGACACCCCATTTTAAGCTTAACCCTAGTCTATGGTCTGTTTTCTTTAAGAGTATTTATTATTCCTTTTCCTTAGCAGTGGTTATGTGACCATAAGTCACCTGACATGGATCTTCCCAGGATCTTCCCTGAAACTGCCCTCCATCTTATCTCCATGGATCTCATCTGATCTAGATCTGGATCTGGATCTGGACCCTAGATATATCTGTGGCAGATCTATAGATTGGATCTCATCTGTGGCAGAGATCTCCATCCTCATGATGCAAGCACCTCTGACCCTGCATTCATTTCATAGATTACTTCTCTTCCATTCTTCCATATCTGCATGGCCTCCTGCCATACTCTTAATCTTCACCCCATGCTTTTTCCTCATTTCCTTCTTATCTATTAACCCAGGGTCTAGGGCATTCCCTGATTAGGTAGTTCATGTACTTAGTCAGCATGGTCCATGCTCAGGATCCTCTAATATATAAAGGCAAGGATAGGCAAGCTGGGATTTCCCAGTCTTGCTTACTTGAGTCTAGGTTTAGATTCAGTCTTGCTGGCACAGGAATTGTCTTGTTGCTTCCTTGACTCTTAGCCTGCCCATCTCAGTACTTGGCTCTTACTCTTTCATATCTTGCCTAGTTCAGAGCCACTAGTACAAAAGCCCTATAGCAAGATTAGGAAGGCACTCCCCAAGGGTTAGGGTTAGGAAGATCAGCACATCAAGAGTTGTATTTCACCCATTATGAGATAAAATGGGAATTGCCCTGTAATGGAGTAAGGGCAGTGGTTGTGGACAAATTCAGCATGGGTAATAGAATCAGCCCATTCAGTGGAGTTAGAGCCACAGTAGATATGGATATACATCTCAATCTCCTGGTTAACTTATTCAGTTTCTCCATCAGATTGAGGATAATATGCAGTAGAGAGGAAGAGATTGTACTCAAGGAGTTTCCCAAGCTTCTTGGCAAAGGTGGAGGCAAACTGAGGGCCTTGATTGGAGATAATCTTGTTATAGAGACCATATCAGAGATAGACTTTGTGAAAAAAGAGGGTGGTAATGCCCTTAGCAGTAATGGATTTCTTAGTGGGGCAAAGAATTACCCCCTTCATAAGCCCATGGTTGACCATGACCAGCAAGGCATTGAAGTCAGAGAAAGAAGGGTGATCAGTGATAAGATCACAAGAGATTTGTTGGAAGAAACAAGTGGCAGAGGAGTGGATAGAAAAGAGGGTGGGGTGAGAAAAGTGCATGTTTGCCTTGTTTTGTTGGCAAATGGGGCAGCCAGCAACATAGTTGCAGATGAAGGTGGCAAGACTGGGCCACCAGAACTCAGCAGAGACAAGCTGTCAGGTTTTTAAATAACTGGGGTGGCCAGCAGAGGAGTGGTCATGACAATGTTGAAGAATGGCATGGCGGAGGTTAATGGAGGAAGAGATAAAGACACAATTGCAGTAGGTGAGCAAACCATCAATTTCCTTCCAGTTAGAGGTGCAGGAGCAGAGAAATTTCTCATCCACAGAAGCATCCTGTTTCTGCAGGATAGAGAGGTGAAGGGAATCACCCTGCTGATGTTCCTTAATGTGTGCAGAAAGGTTAGCATTAATAAGGTTGATGAAGAGTTCAGAGGGGAGAAGAGTAACTTCCTGATTGTCTTGGGAAGTATCAGGGCAAAGATTAGGATGGTGGGAGAGGGCATCAGGCCCAGCAAGAGAGGTGCCAGCAACATGGGAAAGTTGCAGGTTAAAGTCAGCAATGTTGAAAAGCCAGCAAGCTTGGCATTGGTTAAGCTTTTGAGGAGATTTAAAATAGGTTAGGTTTTTGTGATTAGTAAAAACCTGAATGGGGGTAGAGGAGCCAAGGAGGTAT
>JBBPKN010000305.1:0-48682 GCA_038089275.1 Pulveroboletus cf. rosaemariae
ACACTTCTAGATAGTTCTGCCTTTCTGAGGTATAAGTACTGTAGTTCTGTATCTTGTACCTCAGTATGAATATTGACAAAAACACCAGAAAACCCTCTTGTCATCATCCTCACTCTGCTCAAGTCCTTGAGCTCACTCTGACCCTCTGGATTACTCTGGAGTATCTCTGAGGCCAAGCAACATTCCTGAAGGAATTGTAAAGCCTCACCCTCATGACTAGACTTGACTCTCCTTGTCCTGCCTGTCCCTTCTGTTGAGCATAAAGACAGCCTTATCACCTACCCTGACATCTATGTAAATTGGAACAATGGAGAAGTGCAAGGGCACACCATATAAGGTGAAGCCAAGTCCCATTTGATCATTGAAACCCTTCCTAGATTTCCCTGGAGCTCTCTGGAGCCCCCCAGAGTTCTGATCTTCCTTCAGTGTCAAGGGTTTCATTTAAAAAAGGAACTGGTTAAAAGTATACTCATCTTGGTATAGGTTTTAAAAGTCTCCTTTTTAGTGGGATGGAAAATTTTAACAGTCTTCCTTCATGAGAAAATAGCTGCTGCCCAAATCAGATATCAAGAACCTGCAGATGCCTGATGATCTCCAGCACTGGACTTTAAAGTAGATGACCAGGTATTTGTCAAGGCTAAGTACTTTAGAACTATATGGCCATTCAAAAAACTTGCCAAAAATAACTTAGATCCTTATCCCATTATTGCTCAGGCAGGTTTACCATCCTTCATACTTTACCTTTCAAAGAACATAAAGTCCATTTACCCAGTCTTTTACATATCTCAACTTGAACCCTCTGTCTCCAATGTGATTGTTATAGTTCACTTTTTCAAATTTTGATTATGTGATCTTATCTTATCTTTCCATGTGGTTATCTAATCTTTTATCTTATCAGGTCATGTGACAGGTCACATGACAGGTCTAGACCCAGGGCATAGGGTTAGCCTCATGTCTTCCAACCAGCTTTCATTTCTGTCTCTTCCATTTCAGAAGCATCATTTTCTCTTCAGCCGATTGGCTATTCTCATGATGACTTCTCTTCCATTTTGATGGTGCCTCAGGGTCTGTAGGAGAATTCCCATCAGGGTCTTGGTCCATGTGCCATTCTGTACCATATAAATACTGTAGCCTTAGCACGTCTCAAGCCCCAGTCTTAAGCACTTGTATTTTTACTGCAGGTGGCCTCACTAGTGGCTCCTTTATTCCATTTATCCTTGCCTTACCCTTGATTGGGTTTGTTTCTCTTATCACACATCATTCGACATCGAGATCATAACACTTGCTCAAGACTACCAATACCAGTCAAGGGTGCACTTCACAGAAAAATGTGTTTTTATGAAGAAAGGATACACTTGGGGGCATGAGGAAAAACTAGCAGAGTTCGTTATTGAGGCTATTGCAGGGTTTTCTAACGATCAGTCTGGTCGAGAATCTTTTCAAAAGCGATTTGACGATTTTGAGCGACAAACGCTCAAAGACTTTAAGGAGAAAAGAGGTAGAGATAGGAAGGTAGCAGTCACCTCCAGGTTATGCACACTTTGTCCCTCTTGTTCTCTCAAAACCATTTCATGTGTTCCAGAACTAGTCAGCAACTGTGTTCTCTGCCAGTCAGCACTTCCCTTCTACAGAATTAGGATCGATCCTTTCTGAGCACCCCGACCCCACCCAAGAGCTTCTCCTATTCCCATCCCCTGAACCCCAACGCCAACCCCTGTTCTGGATCCCCAGCCCAAGACTGAACCTGAGGACTTCAAATATGTCTATGGATCTTGGAGATTTGATGAGGCAACTGGTAGAAGGATTTACCAAGATGAAAGGGTTGAACTCGAAGAAGATTTTGGACCCTGGTAAATGGAATGGGGAAAAGAAGGAGTGGAGAAAATGGTTTGTTTCCATGTCAGTCTGGCATGTGGAACAGAAGTGGAAAAATAACAGAGAACAGACCACAGCCATTCTATCCAGACTCGAAGGAAAAGCCGCAGGTTATGCACAAATAACATACAAGAAGTACATTCACAAGGAATCAGAGCTGAATAGGAATGGAGATGAGTTAGGAGTAAATGCTTGGCCAGATTATGGCAGCATTGCAAGGGAGCTTCGGGCTTATTTTCAGATTGATGAATTAGCTCATGAGGCATTGAAGAAATTGGAGTCCCTGAGGCACAGGGGTTCTATTGATGAGTACCTTCAAGAATTTGAGGTGCTAAGGGTAGATGCAGGAGTAAGTGACGATCACGTGCTGAAACTGATGAGAACACAGGTACAATATCAAGTGTACCAGCAGGTCTGCATGCAGGGCATGTCAGACACATTGATAGATTTGGTACAAGCTGTACAAAGAATAGGCAGGTCATTTGAGAGAATGGCTGTTGAGCATGCAGCTTCAGCATTCACTCCAAGGTACAATGCTCCTTGCGTTTCCCCTCCCTCCAACACATTCACCCCCCATTACAACTCCCCTCCACGATTCATGAGTACTGGTGTTCAACCCGGTAAAGGAGCCCCAATGGATGTTGATTGTCAAGGCGCAGCACAGGTCCGCACCTGTTATCAATGCGGTAAGGCAGGGCACTTTGCAAGAGAATGCAAAGGTGCTTTTAATCCGGCAGTACCATGGCCATCAAACAATTATGAAAAGGGTCCTTCAGGACAACAAGTAGCTCTGCGGCAACAATGAGCACAATACGTGCAGCCGGTAAAATTCATGGAGTTCTCCGCTCCTGACAAAAACAGTTGGCAAACAGCAGAACCAGTGGCCTTAGGGCCTGTTTACAATATGGCTGATGTGGCCAGGTTTGCAGAAGTCCCCACAGCATCTTGGGGTACTATGGAAGAAGCAAGAGCTTACTTCCAAGGTGTGTTTGAGTCAGAAAGGAAGCAGAAAGAAGCTTCAGGAAAAGTCTAAGGGATTCGGTAAGGCTAGTAGCCGAACTCCCAGTATGTTCTTCTTTGTTTTCTTCATCATTTAATGTTCGTACGATGAAATGGGAATCAATTCCTTCCATAATGGCATCTCTATCGAGCGTGGCCCCAGAAATAGGGTGCTTAATTCCATCTGAAAATATTAACAGACATTTATTTGCAATAGAAAGTGAAGAATGAAAAGATCTAGCCAAACTATTTAATCGAAAAGAACGAGATAAATTAGGTGTAAGTATTAAAGTGGATAAAGAAGTATGAGGAAAAAATGGACTCAAAATGGAGTCATGCAGTTTAACCTTTGCAATCATTGATTCAGGAGCTTCTGTAACCTTTATAGATCAAAAGTTCATATGGAAACATGGACTATATGAGAAAGATCTACCAAAAACATTAAAAGTATACAATGCAGATGGCACTGAAGGCAACATAGGAAGAATCGCACATTATGTGGTAATTTATATTTCTATAAAAGGAAAAAATGGAAAGTGGCATCGAGAACGAATTAACACTTATGTTTCATCTTTGGGAAATCTGGATTTACTTATAGGTTACAATTGGTTTGCAAGACATAACCCAGATATTGATTGGGTTAACAAGATGATTGATTTTCCAAGGTGTTCTTCGAACTGCGAAACTCATTTAATCACTAGAAGAGTAACAGCAGAGGAACAAAGTCAATTGGAAAAGGAGTTGCCAAAAGAGTTGTGGAAGTTCATCACGGTCTTCTCACAACATGAATCAGAAAGAATGCCGACAAGAAAACCATGGGATCATGGAGTGGAATTAAAAGAGAATTTCATTCCGAAGAAAGGCCACATCATTCCTCTAGCACAAGCTGAAATGGATGAAGTATGAAGCTTCATAGACAAGGAAATGAAGAAAGGGTATATATGTTCTTTAAAGTCACCTCAAACTTTGGCTGTGTTTTTTATTAGCAAGAAGGATGGCAGGAAAAGAATGGTGATCAATTATAGGTATCTAAATGAGTTCACCATAAAAAACAATTATCCTCTTCCCTTGATTTCAACACTGATTGATAGGTTAAATGGAGCAGATCTATTTACCACTCTAGATCTACAGTGGGGATACAACAATATTCGCATGAAAGAAGGCAACAAGTGGAAAGGGGCTTTCACCACCCCTATTGGTGCATACGAGCCATTGGTTATGTATTTCGGGATGTGCAATTCCCTAAGTACTTTCCAGGCTATGGTAAATGATATCTTCCACAATATGTGGGAGCATGTCATCATTTACATTAATGACATCATGATCTTTACCAAAGGAAAAGATAGACCACAACATCTTGAAATTGTTGCAGAAGTTTTAGGTCATCTCCATGACCATGACCTCTTCTTAAAGCCATCAAAGTGTCATTTTGCTCAAACTCAAGTAGACTATTTGGGCATGGTTGTATCTAAAAAGGGGGTACAGATGCAACTAAACAAGATTAGTGCCATTCGGAGTTGGCCAATTCTGAAAACAGTTAAGCAGATACAGGCTTTTCTAGGCTTAGCAAATTATTATCGACGTTTTGTTCCCAATTTCGCTGATATAGCCAAACCTCTCACATCCCTAACAAGGAAAGATACTCCATTCTTGTGGACATTGGCCTGCATGACAGCTTTTATATGTCTCAAGGAAATCCTTACATCTGAACCTCTTCTTTGTTATCCTGATTCTGACAAACCCATTTGTGTTGAAACCGATGCCTCTGATGTCGCCATAGGGGCTGTGCTGTCTTATCAGCATGAAGATGGACTCTGGCGACCTGCTGCATACATTTTGCGCTCTTTGGACAAAGCAGAATGCAATTATCCCATTTATGACAAAGAGTTGCTAGCTATTATTCGGGTGCTGAAGGATTGGCATCATTATTTAATTGGAAGAGATTCTTTTGAGATCTGGACAGATCACAAGAATCTTGAATATTGGAAATATCCACAAGATTTGTCATCTCATCAAGCATGATGGCAAACTGTTTTAGCGGAATTTAACTTTAAATTATGCTACAAACCGGAATCCACTAATGGACAAGCTGATGCACTCTCCAGAAGACAGGATCATTTCGATAACAAACCGGACATTAATAAACAAATTGTCATGCTTCCTCAGGATGTTTTTCAATGAGTTCTTTCTCTTTCTTCTTCTTTCTTTTCTCATGTACAACAAGCATCAGTGGACTTACAACTTCCTTCCCACTGGTGTTATAGTTCAGAACAACAGATTTATTTAAATGGATGAAAACAAGTTTTTGTTCCAGAAAAGCTATGTACTGAAGCTCTTAATTTATTCCATTCTTCACCTTTAGGCAGACATGCTGGGAAAAATTGTACAAGCCAGCTTTTATCTTGTTATTATTATTGGCCAGGTCTCAATGAAGATGTAGTGCATTTCATTGCTTATTGTTCCATATGCACAACATCCAAGGGATCAGAAATGGTTATTCCTGTTCATCCTCTTTCTATTTCTTCTTTGCCTTGGACAGATATTTTGGTTGATTTCATTACAGGACTTCCAAAGTCAAAAGGTTTTGATGCTATTATGGTTACAGTTGATCGTTTTTCGAAAGAAGTTGTTTTTATTCCTTGTTTTTCCTCTCTTTCTTCTCTTTATGTTGCAGAACTTTTCAGAGACCACGTTTGGTCTAGACACAGACTACCAAGCACTATTGTCTCAGATCAGGGACCCCAATTTGTATCAGAGTTTACATCAGAATTAAATGGAATTCTGCAGATCAAGCAGAAGTTATCAACGGCATATTATCCAAGAATGAATGGTCAAACAGAATGGATCAATAGGGAATTAGAGCAATATTTGAGGAACTTTGTAGCAAAATGGCAGGACACTTGGGCAGATTGGCTCAAAATAGTGGAATATCATCATAACAATTCATATTCAACCTCTACAGAAACTTCACCATTTGAAATAACAAAAACATATTATCCGCGGCTCAGTTTTGAGCCTCCCACATCAGATAATCTGCCTTCTCATTTTCTACGAGAAATGTCTAAATCATTTAAAGAAGTTAAGGAAGCATTAGAAAAAACAAAAGAACAAATGGAGAAACAGAACAAGCAAAGCATGCCAATATATCAGAAAGGCCAGCAAGTTCTGTTGTCTACCAAGAATCTTGTGCTTCCATATCCCTCAAAGAAGCTCACCAAGAAGTGGATTGGACTGTTCGAGATTGTAGAGGTTATTCCACACGCAGTTCAATTGCATTTGCCAAAAACAATGCAGATTCATTCTACAGTTAATATTTCTTGAATCAAACCATATCTTCCATCACTTCAAGGTCAAGATATTCTCACTCCAGATCCTATCGTTATTACAGAAGAAGGTCATGTGGAATACAAAGTAGATCATATCATGGATTCTCGAGTTAGAAAAGGAAAACTTGAATATTTGGTCCATTGGACTGGATATGGTGAAAATGATTGTACCTGGCAAACAAAGGATGATTTAGCCAATTCACAGGAACTCATTGATGAATTCCACAAACTTCATCCCTCCGCACCACATCGCTTATTCACCACTGACCTCACTTCTTTCCGTTCTTTATTCTTGCCATATGAAAACCACACCATGCAAGCTCCTTTATGCATATCTCATCTGGAATCCTTGATCTAAAAAGGGGGTAGTATTATAGTTCGCTTTTTCAAATTTTGATCACATGATCTCATCTTATCTTTCCACATGGTTATCTAATCTTTTATCTTATCAGGTCATGTGATGGGTCACATGACAGGTCTAGACCCAGGGGATAGGGTTAGCCTCATGTCTTCCAACCAGCTTTCATTTCTGTCTCTTCCATTTCAGAAGCATCATTTTCTCTTCAGCCGATTGGCTATTCTCATAATGACTTCTCTTCCATTTTGATGGTGCCTCAGGGTCTGTAGGAGAATTCCCATCAGGGTCTTGGTCCATGCACCATTCTGTACCATATAAATACTATAGCCTTAGCACGTCTCAAGCCCCAGTCTTGAGCACTTGTATCTTTACTGCAGGTGGCCTCACTAGTGGCTCCTTTATTCCATTTATCCTTGCCTTACCCTTGATTGGGTTTGTTTCTCTTATTGCACATCATTCGACATTGAGACCATAACAGGCTTCACCTTATGTGGTATGCCCTTGCACTTCTCTGTTGTTCCAATTTACATAGATGTTGGGGTGGGTGATACAGCTGTCTCTATGCTCAACAGGAGGACAGGCAGGACAAGGAGAGTCAAGCCTAGTCATGGGGGTAAGGCTTTACAACTCCTTCAAGAATATCGCATAGCCTTGGAGATACTCTGAAGTAACCCAGAGGGTTAGAGTGAGCCCAAGGGCTTAAGCAGAGTGAGGACAATGACAAGAGGGTTTTCTGGTGTTTTTGTTGATATTCATACTGAGGTACAAGATACAGAACTACAGTACTTATACCTCAGAGAGGCAGAACTATCTAGAAGTGTAACAAAATGAGACAGGTGCAAATTCAGAAGCAAAGCAGATGTCTAGATATCTAGGAAATGAATGGAGATGTCAGGAAGACAATATCCAATCATATCAGACTGAAACTGAAGGGTGACAGGATGAAACAGGGGAGAGCAAGGAACAGGAATGGAACAGGAATAGTAACAATGATGGTAATGGTAACTGACTGGGAATGGTAATGGAGTTATATTGGAATGGTCTGGAGATAACAAAGGGGAACTAGAGTAGTACTTAACTGGAGCAGAGATAGACTAGAAGTGGAATGGGGCAGAGTGGGAGCAGAAGCTCAGGGAAGCATATAATACTGAGGGGTGGAAAGTGTACATGTGTAGCTGGGGAAGACTGGAATGGTGACAGAGGACCAGAGTTGCCTGGCAGGAAGTCAGAGGGCTGGAGTGGCTTACTAGGTGCAAAGACCAATTATAAGCTGGGTCAGAATGGGGTCAGAATTCAGATTGGAGATCCAGGATATGACACAACCACCACTTTACCAATTAGCACATGTTGTTATGAAGTGATACTCCAGCACTAGAACTAGTCACATGATATGACATGATCATGTACAAGACACCCCTTTTTAAGCTTAACCCTAGTTTGTAATTCTATTCCTTTAAGAGTATTTATTATTCCTTTCCCTCAGCAGTGGTCATGTGACCATAAGTCACCTGACATGGATCTTCCCAGGATCTTCCCTGGAACTGCCCTTCATCTTATCTCCATGAATCTCATCTGATCTGGATCTGAATCTGGACCCTAGATGCATCTATGACAGATCTACAGATTGGATCTCATCTGTGGCAGAGATCTCCATCCTCATGGTGCAAGCACCTCTGACCCTGCATTCATTTCCTAGATACTTCTCTTCCATTCTCCCACATCTGCATAGTATTCTACCATACTCCTTAATATCTGCCCCATGCTTTCTCCTCATGTTCCTTATCTATTAACTCAGGGTTTAGAGCATCCCCTGATTAGGTAGTTCCTGTACTTAGTCAGCATGGTCTGTGCACCAGGCCTTGGAATATATATAGGCAAGGGTAGGCAAGCTGGGATTCCCCAGTCTTGCTCATTTGAGTCTGGTTTAGTCTTCTCTGGCTATACTCCACTCTCTATAAGTGATCCAACAGTTTCCTATTGGCTTAGGGACTGGCTTAGGCTCTTACTCTCTTCTCATCATGCCTAGTTTCTGGCCACTAGCACAAAAGCCAGATAGCAAGATAGGAGGCACTTCCCAAGGATTAGGGTTAAATAGGTTAATGCATCAGTAGTTGTGTTTCACATGTTACCTGGCCATTATGAAAGAAAGAAGCAGCTGAGAAACAAGCTGCAAAAAAAGCTAAAGCACACACAAACTGGAAAGCCCTATAAGAAGCCTGAAAACAATACATAACTGACATACCTGCCCAATCAATCAAATCCTCGATTATACAAATTGCCTACACTGCACTTCACAGCAAAGACACACCACAAAACTTCCAACAAGCCATATCTGACCCTAACTTAGACAAGTGGTGGAAGGTGATGCATGAGAAGTTTGACATGCTACAAAAACACAAGATCTGGGAACTCATTAACCAGCTCAAAGATCACAAAATCATTGGCTGTCAGTGGACATATACATCAAGCACAGCCCCAATGGCAAGATTACCTGGTACAAGACATAACTTGTTGCCCAAGGCTTTTCACAGGTACCTGGACTTGACTTCAGTGACATCTTCTTATTTACAGTTTGACTTGATTTACTTTGGATCATCTTATACTATGCAGTAGCACATGGTTGGCACTATGGCCAGGACAACATTACCAGCACATTCCTATATAGCAAGATCAACCATGAGATCTACATGCACCAATTCAAGGGATTCAATAATAGCACTGACAAAGTCACATACCTGCTCCTTAGCCTATATGGGATTAAACAGGGCTTTCACCTCTGGAACAGGTATATGCATGAAAAGCTAAGTATCAATGGCTTTTCTTGTCTTCTATCTGATCCCACTGTCTGTATCCAATGCTCTGGCAACCACACAGCCATTACAGCTATCCACATCAATAACACAGTCACAGTTGCAAATACCAAGATAATGCTTATAGAAATCCACCAACTTCTCCACACTCTCTTTGAAATGAAGAAAGAAGACCCAGATTGGTTCATGGGCATTAAACTCAGCAACAACTGCCAAAACCAACAGATTATGCTTTTATAGGCATAATATGCAGAAATGCTGCTCAAGCAGTTCTGAATGGACATCTGCAATCTAGTCTCTTCCCCCCTTGTCCACAGCATTATATTATTGAAGACTAACTGCCCATAGACAGATAAAAAAAGGGCCAAAATGGACCAATACCCATACTGAGAGGCCCTTGGTGAAATCACCTGGCTATCCATTGTCTCATGCCCCAACCTCACCTTTGCTGTTAGCCAACTTGGCCAATTCAGTGCAAATCCAGGAAAATCCCACTGGAATGCATTCATGTGTGTTTTCAGATATCTATGGGGAGTGCATGACCTTGCCCTCACACTTGGCAGGATCTCTGATAATGACCCCAATATCCTCACTGGCCACACAGGTGCCAGCTTCACATGCAATATTAATGACCACCATTTAATATCAGGCTACATCTGTTACAAACATAACATTTGGATGTACAAGAGTTACATGACAAGCATGTGACTGTGAGACTTTATTGCCAAACAAGGATAAACCCTAGGATATGGTTAAGTTGTTATTCAGAGTATTCCCCTTGGATTTGGACATGGCTTATGGTTGGATCTAGAATCTCAGATAATGGTTATCTCCTGATTTAATCTAGATGACATCTGATCTCAGATCTAGATTGATGGATCTGATTATGGCAGAGATCCAGATGGGATCTTCTTAGCCTCATGGCTAAGGATATGGTTTAATTTCCACTTACCCTGGACCCTTACCTTCTATTCTACATAGCCTCTCCATTCTACACACCTTTACCACATGGCCCATTGGTCATAATCTCAGTAAGCACACCCTATGCCCTATTTCCTTATTTAGTATTTTTCTATGCCCTGGGAATGGTCTGTGTGCACTTGGACTTAGTATAAATAGCAGAGTAGTTCCTTGATTTCAGCTCCCCAGCCTTAACCACTTTGTTATCTTGTACATCATCTAGTGTCTTACCAATACAGGCATTTCCCTTCTAACTAAGTGCTATGGCTCCTCAGGTGTTGCTATCCTGAGTCCACATACTGAAACCTCTCTATTCAATCTGAATCCAACAACAAAACCAATGCACCCTCTCAAGGCAGACTATTTAGGGTTAGGACAGATTGTTCAAAGATTGATACCATAACAACATCTTTCAACTGGGAGATGCAGTTATATTATGGAACAGCAAGAAACAGAACAACATCACTGCCTTATCATGTGAAGCTAAATACATGGCACTTGTGCACTGTGCAAAACAAGGCATGTGGCTACACTACATTATCCAAGATATTGGAATATACAATGGGAATAAATCACCACTCACTGACCTCTTCTCCAACAACACTGCTGTTATTGCACTTGCACAGAAGGCCTGCTTTCATGGCTAAAGCCACCATATCAGAACCCAGTTCCACTTCATATGTGAATGTGTCAAAGATGGGACCTTCAGGATCACACATATGCTGGCAGGTTGTTAAAACTTTCCATCCCACTAAAAAGAGACTGTTAAAACCTATATCAAGATGAGTATACTTTTAACCAGTTCCTTTTTTTTAAATGAAACCCTTGATGCTGGAGGAAGATCAGAACTCTGGGGTGCTCCAGAGAGTTCCGGGGGAATCTAGAAAGGGTTTCAATGGTTGAACAGAACTTAGCTTCACCTTATGGGGTGTGCCCTTGCACTTCTCCATTGTCCCGATTTACATAGATGTTAGGGTGGGTGATAAGGCTATCTCTATACTCAACAGGAGGAATAGGCAGGACAAGGAGAGTCAAGCCTAGTCATGGGGGTGAGGCCTTACAACTCCTTTGAGGATATCATATAGCCTTGGAGGTGCTCTGGAGTAACCTGGAGGATCAGAGTAAGCCCAAGGGCTCATGCAGAGTGAGGACAATGACAAGAGGGTTCTGGTGTTTTTGTTGATATTTGTACTGAGGTACAAGATACAAAACTACAGTACTTATACCTCAGAGAGGCAGAACTATCTAGAAGTGTAACAAAATGAGACAGGTGCAAATTCAGAAGCAAAGCAGATGTCTAGATATCTAGGAAACGAATGGAGATGTTAGGAAAACAATGTCCAATCATGTCAGACTGAAACTGAAGGGTGACAGGATGAAACAGGGAAGAGCAAGGAACAGGAACAGAACAGGAATAGTAACAATGATGGTAATGGTAGCTGACTGGGAGCAGTAATGGAGTTATATTGGAATGGTCTGGAGATGATGAAGGGGAACTAGAGTAGTACTTAACTGGAGCAGAGATAGACCGGAAGCAGAATGGGGCAGAGTGAGAGCGGAAGCCCAGGGGAGCATATAATGCTGAGGGGTGGGAAGTATACATGCATAACTGGGAGAGACTGGAATGGTAATGGAGGGCCAGAGTTGCCTGGAGGGGAGTCAGAGGGCTGGAGCAGCTTACTAGGTATGAAGACCAATTGTAAGCTGGGTCAAAATGGGGTCAGAATTTGGATTGGAGGTCCAGGATATGACACAGGTAACATGCTTGCTGACAGACTTACAAAACCACTCATGTATGGATCACATGAGAACATGCTCATCTGCTTCATACTAGCATCAGTCTGAGGAGGTGTGTTGAAGACCATTTCTCCTGCTAGTACATGCTCAGCATTATACTCTATCCTGCATATATTAGATTACCATATTAAGGACAAATAACATACATTGACCCATGCATGACTGTCATGCCCCTTCTCTAATCTTGTACAATGCTAACTGGAGTCCTCACAGACTTATATTACAGATTACAGTGCTTTAACAATTCTAGCATTCAACTATAGATCTTTTAAGAAAGTCTAGGTATCACTCTGCATTTGTGCCACTCCACTTGTTCTAAGGGCTTATATTTCATAGAGCCCTTTCTTTATCCTTGTCAGCAAGGTCTATGTTCATCCCTACCTAGGCCTAGCATAACAAGCATTACTTAGCCATATATACAACAAGACTAGAATAGCATACTAATTGTTATGAATTCACTTTACTTACACTGCTTTTAGCCTCTATTTCCTTATCTCATCTTATTTAGTGTTAAAAGTCCAACTCTAATCTCAGAGGCAAAGCCTTGAGGGATGCCCACACAAGCTAATCAGATAAAAGAAAGAAAGTAACAGCAACAAAGAAATAAGTGCTTTTGACTGGGAAATTCAGACTAAAGTCTTGCCCTTATATTCTATTAGCTAATGTGCATGGATTATGCCATAAGGCATACATGAGCTAGCTAAATAAAGAAATAAAGCATAGGAAAAGGGGCCAAAAGTGAAGCTAAATAGAAAGTGTAATATAATGTAGAGTAAAGTAAAAAGTAAACCTTAACTAGTAGTATTAGTTTATAATATTTAGTTTGGCTGGCATTTTTTACCTTATGTCCAATCCCTTACCATTATTTAGCTAGCTTATGTATTTCTTATGGCATGGTTCATGCATATTAGCTAACAATATATAAGAGCAAGAGCATAGATTGGATTTCCCAGTCTAAAGCACTTGTTTACTTGTTGCTATTATCACTCTTATTCTGTCTAATTAGCTTGTGTGGGCACCCCTCAAGGCTTTGCCTCTGGGGTTAGGCTTGGATCCTTAACACTAATAACCATAGACTGATCAATGGCTTAATACTCCTTCTACCATGTATACAGGCAGCCCACAATAATATCTTTGTTTAATAGTACCTTTGCCAGTTTAAATATAATTTCATTTGAATTTTTAATCTCATGTGATAAGTGATCAATTGATTAATGTGATATGACACATTGTGATATGACATGAAGAATCACATTACATTACATCACATTATTTCATGCCCTGCTGTCAATTAACCAGTATCTCCTATGTGTTACAAATGACAAGTTTACTAACAGAAGAGTCATATGACAAGCACATAATCATAAGACTTCTATGCCAAACAAGGAATAACTCTAGGATATGGTTAAGTTGTTTTTTTAATGCTTTCTCTTGAATTTGGGCATAGCTTATGGTTGGATTTAGTATCTCAGATAACAGATGCATTTTCCAATCAAATCTCTGATGAATCTGATCTCAATGCAAATGAGGGTCAGATATGATCATGGCAGATCTCTAGATGGGATCTTCTCAGCCTTATGGCTAAGGGTATGATTTAATCTCTACTAACCCTGAATCCTTCTTTTTCATTCCACATAGCCTCTCCCTAATATATCCCTTTATTGCATGGTCATTTAGTCATACTCTCTACTCTTGCCCTATTCCCTATTTCCTTATTTAGATAGATAGCCCTATGCCCTGATTGTCTATGCACCATCCTGGGCAGTATATAAGTAGATAGTATCATATTCCATGCCAACAGGTCAACTCTACTATGTCTCTGGCACAACTCTGATTGCTTTCATACTTTAAGCTGCATATTTCCTAGTTTCCTTTACCTCCACCTTTTCCTACCTAATGATTGGTTACAACTTTACCTATGCTAACTCCATATCATTCTGATACAACTCTGTAGTTCCTCCAATCTCACTTCCTGTTCCTGTTTCTTTCTGCCTTGCTTTTCTCTGGCATCATTTAGTTTCAGTTTGACATTATTTAATGTTGTCTCCTCTGACATCTCCATTTATATCCAGGATGCATTGGCATCTGCTTTGCTTATGAGACAACTCCTTTTATATCTCCATTTCCTTCTTAGATAATCTGCCTCTCTAAGGTATAAGTACAGTGGCTTTGTATCTTGTACTTTAGTTTGAATATTAATCATAACATGACATTATGATTCTCTTAGACCCCCTCCTGCTTCACAACTTGACATCATGCCCTACACTAAGTATTATGACTTACTTCATGACTTGATGTCATATCTCTTGTTGGAAAAAGCTCTATGGCCTATCCTGGACCTCCAGTAGTTTCTGACCCCTCTGTAAATTGGGGCACCTAGTACTAGCATAAGAGCACACCATATAAGGTAAAGCCAAGCTCTGTCCACTCCAAAGTTATCCAGAGTACACCTGGAGTATATTATAATTTAATAACAGGTAGTTCATTGATTAAGGCTTTCCAGCCTTAATCACCTGTTTCTTACATCAAGGATACCTGTTTCTCATGCCATCCTCTGCCAATCTATGGGCTTATAGGCAGTCTGGCTCCTTAGGGGTTAACCCTCCCTCTAAGTTATTACACCACTTTATTTAATCCAAATCCAATACTGAATCTGTGTACTCTTTCAAGGCTGGACACTATTTAGGGTTAGAAAGCATCATATAAAATCTGACACTGTAACACTATGCAGCTCTTAAGCTCATATGGTCTATTATACTAAAAGAATGCATTTAACCCTTATTATTGTACCATGGTAACCAATCCTACAGTATGCCAGCAGAGCAAGATTTAGGCTTCTCATAACAAAGAAGAATGTATTCAAGCAGCTCTCAAAGTCATCAATATATAATAAATCAAACCAAATGGTCTGCATACACTTTCTCTCTAAGAGGCAGTATGACAATACAACATCAAGGGAACTTACTAATTGTTATAAACTATATCCTTATTACTGCATAAATGGAACTCTTATTGCTAGAAGCAAAGGTCAGATTCAAGTGCATCAATGAAGCTTGATCCTAATAGGAAGTGTAAACTTCAAAGGCTTCTGAAATGGTTTAGAGGTTTCCAGAGAAGGGTTAAGAAGGGCTTTGTTGATCAAACAGGACTTGACTTCACCTTATATGGTGCACCCTTGCATAGCTTGGTGTCCCAATTTATAGGAGGGTCAGAGATAAAGAAGAAAGCAGTCTTTAGTGCTTAACATGAGGAATAGGCAAGATAAGAAGCATCAAGCCTAGTTATAATAAGAGCAGGTCCTTAGGATTTCCTTAGAGAGGTTATTTAGACTCAGAGGTATTCCAGAGTTAACTGAAGGGTCAGAGGATAAGCTAAGTGGCTTAGTTAAAGTGAGGACAAAGTCAAAATGAAAGTATTTTTTGTTGATATTTGAACTAAGGTATAGAATACAGAACTACTGTACTTATACCTTGGAGGAAAGGAGTTGTGAAAGGATTTGTCTTAAAAGCAAAGGCAAGTGCCAATGTAATCTGATTATAAATGGAGATGTTAGAGAAGACAATGTCAAATAATATCAGACTGAAACTAAATAATGGCAGAAAAAGATAAGGGGAAACAAGAAACAGGAACAGTAACTAAGGGCAGAATAAGGTATGGAGTTGTGACAGAGTTGTCTGAAGAAAATAAAAAGAAAACTAAAATACTATATAACTGTAAATAAAAACAGAGCTAGAGTTGAAATTAGAGTATAAAAAAAATAAAGGGCTAGAGGAGCCTATACTGATGACTGGGCAAGAGAAATACAAGTGTAGCTGGTGTGATATGGAGTGGTAGCAGAGGGCCAGAAGAGCCTGTACTGATAACTGGATAAGTATAGCAACAAGCACTAAGTATAAAGACTAGGTATAGCTGGATCAAAATTGAATTTGAGTTATAGGATATAACATTAATGCACAGAAGCAGCAAGAACAAGCAGTGCATGAGAAGCAATAAGCCTGTGATACTACTGCTAAGCAAATGAAATAAATGGCAGAACAGGAGCAAATATGTGCTAAACAAGAGGCAGAAGAGCAACAGAAAGAAAAAGAAAAAAAATCTATTATGCACTGACACTACTTAGCTAAGGGTTATTTTTCATTTTTACCCTAAGCTAAGTTCTCTTTCCTATTTAGATCTCTTTAGCCCCTTTCACTTCTTTCATCTTATCTTATCTTATCTCATCTTATCTCATTTACCTCATCTTATCTTCTATCTTATCATGGTTCTATGCCATGTGTTCTGGTCTAGCCTGGCCTAGACCTTTCATTTTATTATAGCATAGTCTTTTATGATGTTATGGCCTAGTCCTCTGATGTCATATCTCGTTGCTATCTTGCTTCCCTTTTACTTTTTACTTCTTATCTGTTATTGGTTCCTATTTAATTTTCCTTTGCCCTATTCCTTATTTAGCTTTGTTCTCTATATACTAGCTATCTCATGTACTCCTCATGGCCTGGTCCATGCACAGTAAATAGCAATATATAAGAAAGGGCAAGGGCATAGACTGGTTCTCCAGTCTAGAGCACTTGTTCTCTTGTGCTTGCTAGGCTGCCACTTCTTTGTTTCCTTTAGTATGGGTACCCCCCAAGGTTGTTTTCTCTTGATTTAGTCAGGATTCATAACATTTAGTACTGCTTTAGACCCTTTCCTTTATCTTATCTTATTAGATACCATGCTATTAAAACCAGTTCTTTTCTAAAATGAAACCCTTGATGCTAAAGGAAGATCATAACTCTAGAGAGCTCCAAAGGACTCTGAAGGAATCTAGAAAGGGTTTTGTTGATTAAATGGAACTTGACTTCATCTTATGTAATGTACCCTTGCATTTTTCAGTGTCTTGATTTACATAGATGTTGGAGGTGAAGAAGAGAACTGTTTCAGTGCTCAACAGAAGGGACAGGCAGGACAAGAAGAGTCAAGCCTAGTTATGGAAGTGGAATCTTATGACTTCTTCAAGAATATCACTTGGTTCCAAAGGTTCTTCAGAGTAACCTGGAAAGTCAAAGTAAGCCCAAGGGCTTAAGCAAAGTAAGGACAAAGACAAGGAGATGTTTATGTTGATATTCATACTGAGGTACAAGATACAAAACTACAGTACTTATACCTCAGAGAGGCAAAACTATCTAGGAGTATAGCAAAGTAAGACAGATGCAAACTTAAAAGTGAAGCAGATGTCTAAATATCTAAGAAACAAATGAAGATGTCAGGAAAGACAATGTCCAATTATATCAGACTAAAACTGAAGGATGACAGGATAAAACAAGGAAAAGCAAGGAACAGAAATGGAATAGGAATAATAACAATAATGGTAATAATAACTAAGAGCAGAAACAGTAAAATGCAACAAGTAAATGTGTTGCTATAATCTATATATCTAGCCTAAGTGTGTGCTAATCCTATTCTAAGTAGTGCCTTTGAACTAGAGATACAAGAACTAGGCAAAAGTAATGATAAAAGATAAAAGCCAAGGGACTTGTAGAATTAAATGGTTCAAGTGCACAAAACTGGAAAAACCCAGATTTGAGCAGATCTCCTTTTATATTGCTACAGTATATGCACAGACCATGTAAATGGTGCTGGCCCTAAATAAGGTACAGTAAGCAGACCAATAGCAAAAGAAGAGTGGGGATCTTAGAAATACAGCAGGTAACCATAAGCCATGACAGCAGAGTCCAGATGGCTCTAGACTTGTGATATGTGAAGAAGTAAAAGGTGAAAAGGTGAAGGTGTGATAATGTGAAGAATGTGAAGAAGTGAAATAGTCATGTGATGTGACAATGTGAAGAGCTCCAGTGGTAATAAGAAAATGCCAAAGAAGGAAAAAATGAAAAAGTGCATTATAACAAACAGTAATGGAGTTATATCAGAATGGTCTGGAGATAATGAAATAAAACTAAGGTAGTACTTAACTGGAATAGAGATAGACTAAAAATGGAATAGGGTGAAGCAGAAGTAAAGAGTCAGGGGAGTATATACCAATGAAGGGGTAAAAAGCATATATGTATAGCTAATGTGGACTAAAATGGTAACAGAGGGCCAGAGTTGCCTGAAGGAGAATCAGAGAGCTAGAGTAGCTTATTAGGTACAAGGATCAATTGTAAGCCAGGTCAGGATAGAGTTAAAATTGAGTCAGAGGTATGGAATATGACATATGCCATGTATTCTGATCTAGTCTAGTCTAGCCTTTTACCTTATTGTAGCATAGCTTTTTTTGATGTCATGGCCTAGCTCTCTGATGTTATATCTCATTGCTGCCTTGCTTTTTTTTTACTCTTTACTTCTTATCTGCCATTGGCCCCTATTTAGTTTCCCTTTGCCTTATTTCCTCATTTAGCATTACTTTTGTATACCAGCTACCTCATATATACCTTATGGCCTGGTCTGTACATTTTCTGTAGCAATATATAAAGGGCAAGGGCATAGACTGGTTCTCCAGTCTAGAGTACTTGTTCTCTTGTGCTTGCTAGGCTGCCACTCCTTTGTTTCCTTCAGTATAGGCACTTTCCAAGGTTGTTCCCTCTTGATTTAGTCAGGACCCATAACAAGGTCACTGTAAAAAGTGCAAGAGGCAGAGAAATGTGCTGAGAGAAGATGTTAGGCTGACAAGAAGGCACTGCAGAAAGTTCAAGAGGTAGTAGAGAAAGCAGAGAGAACAAGCTTTATGAACCAACTGTTGATACTGTTGATGGCAATACTGAGAACCTTGACAGGGCAAGGCCATGGCTAAGACTATTGCTCAAATTGCCAGTTGCTACAGACAAATTGGTCAAGCTGATGAACCAGCAAGAAGACAATGGGAATGAAGAAGATCTTTTGATGATGGATCCCTCCTTAGGCAGTGGCAATTTCCAAGACATAACTCAGCCTGGTTCATTTCCCTGTAATGGCCTCCCATTGGAGTACATCCATAAAAAAATACATAGCTCATAGACAGTCACTGTTAAAAATATAAAAACATCACCATGGGATAGAAAACTATATTTCCTTTGAGAGGGAATCAAAATTTTTGCTCTTTGAGTAACAGAATATTGTGCTATTGAACCAACAAGTTTCAGTGACTCGTTACTCGGTCATGCACTGTACCCGCAAGTCAGCTCGGAAGAAAAAAAGGAATGAAAGAGAACGAAAGAAACATACACGTAGTTGGTAATCGCAAGTCACACCACCTCCCCAGTCGGCACCTGCGTCCACGCGTCCCACCACGCCATCCGCCGACGCTTGTCCCCAAACCCTTCCAGGAACTGCATCACACGCCACACGTCCCCCCAATCACTCCCGAGCCCAAGACTGACGCGGACGACGCCCAACTCCCGCCCAACGATCATCTCAACGTCCCTGAGCGACGCACCGTCGCACAAGCGATCCATGACGTTCTGGATGCCAAGGAGCGCCAAGGCGCCACCGGGATTGCACATGCAGCCCGTGCGCAAAGAGATATTGTGCATCGTGGCGACGTGCTCGATGAAGGTGTTTGGAAGCATGTCGCCAGTCGGCTTTCGAACAAGTGGTAGCGTGAGCGTGTCCCTCGCGCGAATGACAACCTTACTCACGGAGAGGAGGATGAAAGAGACCGTAGAGCCGGTGTCGGACTGCTCGCCGACCGACTTGAGGCGCCGAGAGGGCAACCTGGAGAGAATCTTGACGACGGGTGTGCCGTTAGTATCATGGCGCAGCTCAGCCATCGATGATATCAGGAAATGCATCAGACACGACAAGCGGAGTGGAAGGAAAGGAAGGTAAGCAGAGAGGAATCGGAGGCCGTCAGTGACCGCCGACAGAGTTAGATAATTGATTGTTCCGTCCTAAGCATACAGTCAGCCATAACGAGACATATAGTTTGAGGGCGAGTTGCTACCTCAAACTGCTCGTGCAGCTTCACCGCCCTCGTGACCAGCGTCCCGGGAACTTGCACAACGTCTACTGTGCCACCGGCAAACCAGGGTCGATTCAAAGAAGCCAAGAAGCTCTCTTTGACGATGAGCGCTCCTACACCAGTAGGATATCCAAACATTTTGTAAAAACTGACAGCCATCGCATCCACGGGGGTTTCGGTTAGCGAGATCACAGATGTAGGCGCCAAGGCAGCAGCATCCAGTAGAGTGTTGTAACCGAGAGAGGAAGCATAGCGGAGGATTGAGAGCGGATTTTTAGAGTTCGAAATGTTTGATTGGCCAGTGAGTGCGAAGAGTGACGATGCGGACGAAGAAAGGGGACGGTTACACCGTAGGATATCCTTCAGGGAGACTGGGTTTAGCGAGGGAACAGTGCATATATGCAGGTGAAATGGCGCACAGAGGACAGGTCAGTCTATCTTACCTTGGCAGTCGGCGGTTCAAAACCTCCAGTAGGGGTTGAAGGGATATAGTGTACTTGAGCGCCTCGTCGGGCGGCGAACTCGCGAATCCCATGGACGCTGTTGTGTGAATCAGCACCGAGAACAAACGAGCTGTCCCCCTGGAAAGGAAAAGCCTCTCCGACAAGCTTGAGCGCTCCAGTCGCGTTTGGGGTAAAGATGACGGTATAACCCCCTGGTGCCTGGAAAAATGAAAGCACCATTTTCCTGGCTTCGTCTGCGCGTTCCGAGGACAGTCTCGAACTGTCATTATGGAATTGAGTGAGCTTGGACAGCGTTTACAAGAGAAGATATCACCTATTACTGACTGAGTGAGTATTACCCATGATACTTTGCGTCAGAAAATCACTATGGACATGAACGAGGGATTCGGGATGTTGGGAGCCGCCCATATAGTCGACATACGTTTCGCCTATGCGGTCGAGTCTAGCAAAGTCGGTCCGCCGGAGGGTGTCCATGATCCAGGTATTTCGGTATTCTGGATACGCTTGTAGGAAGACTGAGTAAGCAAGATGTGCTTGATCCCCGAGTGGTCTCAACTGTGCCTGAGAGATATATGCAGACGGAGACGGGCGGGGGATGGGAGATGCAGTGGAGAAACTGGAGGGCGGAAGGGATGGACGGAAGGTGTACGGGCAGGAGTCACTATCATGGCAGTGTGCATACTTTTCGTAGAGGATGTCGTTCGAGGAGAAAGATTTGACGAGGGAAGGGTGAGACTTGTGCAACTTTAGAGTAATGTGAGTGATGGGAGGAGGGGAACTGACACCATTGATCTGGTATCGATCGTCCGGAGCAGGTATGCGGGAGTGCTTGTTGCCCATGGCGAGGCGAGTTAAAGGATACCGCCACAGTGCTGAGGGTGACGTTTATAGGTCCTGAATATGAGATAGTGCCGCGCAAACAGCGCGTGAGCCCGTACGTACAGCCTCGTCGGCGACATGCACCCACAGCCTAGGTTGGTGTTCCGGATACTGTTGAAATCCGCCGTTCGTTGGAGGACGGTGTGCGATTTGGAGTGATCACAATGCCGTGGTCTATTCAAATTCGAACTGGCACACCATGTGATATGGCGTCCACGGGGTATCAAATCCGACAGATCGTGTGCGCACGGATTGTCCCATATGGCACATGGATGGACCACTGCGGCGATTACTACTGCGTGCGCACTTGCTCATCCAATACCGTAGCCCATCGAGTAGACAAAAGTGAGGACACTCACGCGGACAACAGAACCTGTTATATTCGGCGCTGCGGACGCCGTGAATGAGCGAACGATGCATGATATTTTTAAAAATTTACTGACTCGGGGATCCATCACGTCGAACAGTGTCGAGGTCATATCGTGCCTATTTTGAGCATCGACATCTTGTTCGTGGTGCTATTCCTCATCTCCAAAATGAAGTCACCCAACATCATGCGTGCAATGAATGCAGTATCAAGATCAGAGAAGAAGGAAGGCGTAGTGGGAACTCCTGCTAGCACAAACAGTCAGCCATTATTTTTAACAAACAAAATAACTCGACCATATTCTCAAGAAATTACTTTGCCTTAGACATATTGTAAGGTCGTACTTATTCAGAATAACACACTAGACACAAGAAGGCCTTATAGGTACTGTTTAGTTGATGAATATAACAAATGTACAAAAAGTCTCACCTCTGTTTCGTATGGGCGAAAGACTAAAGTGCGATATGGTAAAAAGTCCGTTGCGACGATTACGTAATAATGATCGGTGTAGATTTGATACGAAACTTATCCACGAAGCACTCAAAGGGAACACTTAATGCAGAAAAGAAAAGGAATTCTAAAGATGTGGGGAACAGTACGTTACATGGGGATTTATATACTGTTAGGGGGCTATGTATCATAACCAACTCCGGCGGGCTGTGTACTCCGATCAAGTTATGTACGATAACTGACTCCGGCTGGCTGTGCATTATAGCCAAGTGGATAATATGTTGTAAACTTTCCATTTATAATAAATATTACATAAGCGTAAAACATACACTTTCGTACCAGTCTCTGGTTTATGTCCTTAGTTGCTTGACATCTACTGAGGGTAATGTTGAAACTGCAGGAAACTGCAGGATACTTGTAGTTACTAAGTATCCTAAGGTAACTAATGGTCCGATGTAACTATATGCTTATATAAGCAATAGATGGTAGGTAATCAACATATTCCAACAGGTAAGCCCTATTTTTATAGGCATTTGCTACTATACTAATCTACCATAGTTCTCATAGGTAGTACTTCTAATATCAGTAGCTTGACATCTACTGAGGTTCTTATAGGTTATTATAGTTCCACTTAATCTCTGTATAATACAGTTGAGGCACAGATCTTGTGTGCTGAACTTCTGAGAACTTCTAAGGCTTAAGGGCACTCAACTACTACTGAGAATCAAGGCTTTGAACTAGAGCCAAGGAACTAGGCAAGAGATAAGAGAATAAAGACAAAAGACTTGGACTTGTAAAAGCAGAGAGCTCAAGTGTGCAAGACCAGAGTTTAGCCAGGCTTGCACCTCTCATTTATATATGCTACAGAAATGTGCACAGATCATGCACAATGGACTGGCCCTAAACTATTGTATAGTAAGCTAACCAATAGCAATAAAAGAGCAGGGATCTAGAAATACATGCTAACAACATAAGATCAATGATATCATGGTCCAGACCAATCTAGACCTGTGATAATGTGAACATGTGAAAGTGTGAAAAGATGAAGGTGTCACATGATGTGACAATGTGAAGAGTGGTAAGGGTGAAGAGAAAATGGTGAAATTGGAATAAAAATTATAACAATAGTGACTTCAAAAACTAGTTCAATGCCTAATTTCAATCTGGTATGTGAAGTGCACCACAATCACATGAACAAATGACACTTCACTTTGGTGGGATGTATTGTAGTGGGATCCCTTGGCTACAACTTTGCTTTATATATCATGTGATTCTGTTTAGATGCCACCAAGATATGATCATTACAAGATAAATATCTTGTTGGGCTGGTTTATGTACTTTTGATTTGTAGGATATTATCAGTACTTGGTATAGTGTCCCTTTGCCTTGAGTACTGCCTGGACTCTTCTAGGCATGCTTTCAATCAATTTCTGACACTTTGCAACTGATATTCTCTTTTACTTCACCTGAATTCTATTTTACAGCTCCTTTATATCCTTGGGAGGGGTTTTATACTCAGCAAGTTTTTTTTTGAGGTACCACCAGAGATGTTCAATAGAGTTGAGATCAGAAGACTATGTAGGCCATATCATAGTTTTGAAATCCTATTCTTCCAGTTACTTTCTGACCTTTTTGCAAGTATGCTTGGAGTTTTTATTCTGCTAAAAGATAGTATTAGAAGGATTGTGTTAAAAACATATACTGATCTCCTTCCTTAGAGAAGGTTATAACTCCAGAGACTTTGAAGATGTCCAGAGGCATTCAGAGGAATTTAAAAAGGGTTTTATTGATCAGATGGGACTTAACTTCACCTTATGTGATGTGCCCTTGCACTTTATGGTGTTCCAGTTTACATGAATGTCAGAGGTGGGGAAGAAGGCTGTCTTGGCACTCAACAAGAGGGACAGGCAAGATGAGAAGAGTTGAGTCTAGTCATGGAGATGGGATCTTATGATTTCTTCAAGGATATTGCTTAGCCCCAGAGGTGCTCTGGAGTAATCTGGAGGATCAGAGTAAATCCAAGGGCTTGATTAGAGTGAGGACAATGACAAGGGAGTGTTTATGTTGATATTTGTACTAAGGTACAAGATACAGGACTACAGTACTTATATCTCAGAGAGGCAGAACTATTTAAGAGTATAGTGAAGTGAGACAGGTACAAACTCAGAAGTGAAGCAGACATCTAAATATCTAAGAAACAAATGGAGATGTCAGAGAAGACAATGTCCAATCATGTTAGACTGAAACTGAAGGGTAACAGAATGAAATGAGAAGAAACAGTAATAGGAACAGAACAGGAATAGTAACAATAACTGAGAGTGGAAATGGTAATGGAATTATACTGGAGTAATCTGGAGAAGACAAAGTAAAACTATGGTAGTACTTAACTGGAATAGAGATAGAGCTGAAAACAGAATAGGGTGGAGCAGGAGCAGAGGGCCAGGGGAGCATATGTTCATAGCTGGGGTAAAATGGAATAATGATGAAGGGCCAGAGTTGCCTGAAGAGGAGTAAGAGGGCTAGATTGGCTTACTGGGTGCAGGAACCAGTTATAAACTGGGTTGGAATTGGGTTGGAACTGGGTTGGAGGTATGGAATATGATAGTATCCCCCCCTTAGGCCTGAACCCTTGAAGGCTGTTGGCCTGGAGTGCAGAGGATATGGACACATGGTCTGAGATAGTGTGGTAATGGGCATGTGATCATGCATTAGCATCATCAGGGTGATTAAATGGAGTAGTGTGGAGGTAATGAGCATGTGACCTTGTTTAGTGACAATGGGGTGAAAGAGCAGAGTTGTTGGCTCACTCATGAATAAAAATGGTTACTTTAATGCAACTTGTCCTTTCTTTAGTATAATAATATGTTCTTATTCAATGACATCACAACATGGGTCAAGAAATGCATCATGGAGTGCACTGATGATGATGAGATGTTGGCTGATGTGAAGTATGCAGAGCACAAGAGATGTGTAAGGGTGAAGAAGATGGAGAAGTAAAAGAAGATGGAGGAGACCCAGAAGGCAGTAGAGGAGGCTGCCTGAAGGCAGGCCAAGGAGGCTGAGAGGGCCTGTTGGGTGGCAGAGGTGGCTGCCCAAGAAAAGGTAAGTACTGTGGTTGTTCACCTGAGAGCAAGGTAGCTGAAGACCATTAGGTGGTGTGAATACAGGCCCAAGCAGGGCCTAGTAATGACAAGGGGAAGCAGATGATGGAGAAGGCACTGGCATGCCAAAGGTGTGAGGATAGGGGGATGGAGTATGAGGTGGGCATGGGAAAGTCCATGTTGTGCTTAGCCTGTCAAGAGGCCAAGGCAAGATATGAGTACCCAGTGGAGGAGAAGCCAGTATGGAAGCAGTGATGGAGGGATGTGGAGAAGGAGCAACCTGAGAAAAGAGTGTGCTCAGAAGGAGCAGAGGGCAGTGCTGAGCAGGTGGCAGAGGGCTGTTGCCTGCTAGCAGCAATCATATGGGAGTTAGGGGGCAGAGTGGTGCAGAAGATGAGAAGGGAGAACTGGCTGCTAGTGCAGCTGGTCAATATCCTCAATTCTGCATGGAAAGTGAGTGGAGAGGATGCAGAGAGTGGGCCATAGGACAGTGAAGAGGAAGAGGTGGCAGGAGAGGTGGTGAAACTCATGATGGGTATTCAGAAGAAAGTAGAGAGAGAAGAAGATGAGAATATAATGGTACTAGAGTAGAGTGGTAGTAACTCTAGTTTGTCTTTGTAAACAGAGGTCAGGGTTCAGAAATGGCTCAGGGTCCAGGAGTTAAAATATGAAATGGGGCATTAAAGACTACTTAAGTAAAGGCCTTGTAAACCTTGAGTGAACAAGTTTAGAGAAAAGGCTGAGTAATCTCAGAAAGTAAGGTTTCTGCAAATTACAATAACCTATCAAGATGAAATCTCATGACCAGGCAAGTGGTGTCTTGGGTGGTCATGGGGTGATAAGAAGAACAAAAGAACAACCAAGAAGGAAATGGAAGAATTAACTGAATTCCCTAGAGGGACAAGATTAGAAACTGATGTCAAAATGGTCACTTCTGAAATAGAGTCAGAGAAACTGAAAAGAAACAAAGGAGAGTGGAAGTGGAGAGCCACAGGGCTTCAGAAAAACTACTGGAGAGAAGATCAGAAATTAAACTAGAGTCCAATAGTCAAACAAAATATCCAAAACAAATGTCAGAAGGATTGGATCTAGGGTAGGGAAGAAATGGAGTTAAGGAAGATTTCTTATCTCCAAATGGAGCTGAAACATGATGATTGCCTGTGAGATAGTTCATCATGTGGCTAGAGATCAGAGCTAAATTGAAGTTGGATCAGATTTTAATAAAGCAGTTAGGGGGCAGAAATGTCAAAGATATATTCCATTTCTGATGTCCTTATTTGGCAAGCTCCAATACTAGTCTGATAAACAGCTAGCTCCTTGTCTCCATGACAGGGTAGGCCTAATGTGGGCCAAATATCTGGAATGTATGAGGAGGAGAATAGCCAGCCATATGGTTCCAGATTAAAGGGCTACTACACAATTATCAGGAGGACAGGGGTCTGGGACCAGAGGCATGGAAGGAGTAGCTGAAGGGGTGGAGTGGGCACAACCCAGGGGTTCAGTGGTCAGGAAAGATAGAGGGTCAAAGCCTGTGGGGGATTACCTGGTTGTGGATGCCATTCATGAGGTTGGTGATTATCTTTGCCAAAAGATGAAGAAGCAGAACAAGCTTCTTCATGACCTAGTCCAAATCAAGCTGGCAGAGGGCCATTGGGCTGGGTACATTGTGGCAGGGGGACCAAGGGTTGTTACTGTTGACCTTGAGGCTGAGACAGAGTGGAAGGACTGCAGAGTGGCAGTTGGAGAGGATCTAGAGAAGTTGATGTTGTGCTAAGGGTTTCTTGCTGATCTTGCCTCCTATATACAACACAATCAAACATATATGCCAATTGAACTGCACATTATTTGTGTGCTGCAGCAAAGTAAGGGAGATGAGCTACTTGGGAGAGGGATGGAGGTGATTGGAGATGATCAGAGATGGATGCAGTTAACATAGGTAGGGATCAGTCACTGCACAAGTGATAAGGTTAGTCAGAGAAGGCATTTGGCACAGAGCAAGTCTGGTTATTGTACAAAGAGGTGGGCAGTTGACCAGATGGGCTGGGTACTGCAGCAGAAGAGATCAGAGATGGGATGGAGGGGGGTTAGAAGGGTGAGTGATGGGACTAAGGGAAGGGCATGAGCACTAGATGACCAATAGGTTGGATTGCTGGTGTGATCAGCAGTTACTAGATGCTATCACTAGACATTATCTCCTTTTCAAGCTCTACCATTTCTGTCTGCCCCTTTTGGGTTGGTTTTCTCACATTCTGCCTTAGTTCTTGCCAGCTCTGCTTGGCATTAACCAAAGTCATAACAACATCTCTGATCTTTTATCATATAGTAATTCAAAAAATTGATCCAATATTTAGCATTTTTTCAATTTTTATAGAATAACTCCACAACAAGAACAAATAAAGCTAAATTGTAAGTTAATGACTAATAGTAGTTGATCAGGGTTACATGACAATACCTGAATTATATAATTCTGATCAAAATTGATGAGATATGGATAATTTAAAACAGGGACTTATTAGATTAATTATTTTGCTATGCAATAGAAATGCATAAACAGCCTAATAGCAATGCACACAGCCTATTATGCAGTGTTCAATAGCCACAGGACAGTGCATCCAGTGCTATATAATCACATCCAATGCCTTCACAACTCTATAATTCACTATATAACTTATCTTCTCTGCTTAAAAGGAAAATATTCTTTCTTTGGTTTTTCACAGCTATTCCACTCACTCTATTGCCCAGCAAACTGGTCTTGGCAAGTCTACTGTCATCAAAACTCTTCATAATATCCTTTCCAATTGCCAAATGCCCTCTTTTGGTTATCTCTTTAAGCTTTCCTTTACAGACCAATATTTTATTTGCTTACAAATCAGAACTGGCAGGGCTGCCAATGCCGTTCAGGCTACTAACAATATCAACACCATTATTTCCCATTCAGTTACCTCTCAAACTGTCAGGAATATTCTCAAGAAACATTTATTCAAGACTGTGATAAAGAAGAAAAAGCCCTTGCTTAGTGCAAAGCATAGGCAGAAAAGGTTGGCCTTTGCTTTTAAGTACAAAGAGTGGACTGTGAAGGATTGAAAAAGAGTAGTTTGGTCAAATGAGACTAAAATTGAGAGATTTCAATCAGATAAAAGGCAGTGGATTTGGAAAGAGGAGAAAAAGAAGTTAATTCAGAGAGAGATGCAAGAAATAGTCAAGCATGAAGGTAAAAACATTATGATATGGGGATGTATGGGATGGAATGGAGTAGAGCATCTTATAGAGATTGAGGGGAAAATGAATGCTGGTATGTGTCCATTTTGAAGGACCATATGCTGCCTAGTCTGAAGAAAAGTGGAATTTCTAAAGAAAAGGTGATTTTTCAGCAGGATAATGATCCAAAACATACTTCAAAAAAGGCCCAGAAATAGATAGAAGACAACAACATCTCTCTTCTGGACTGGCCTGCATAGTCTTTAGATATCAGTTCTATTAAACATCAATGGGTTTATCTCAAGAAGGAGCTGGCCAAGTATAAAAGAACATGAAAGGAAGTTGGAGAGAGTAAAGAAAATGTGGAATAATATTCCATTAGAGATATGTCAGAATTTGATTAAAAGTATGCCCAGAAGGTTGGAAGCAGTGATCAAGGCCAAGGGAGGCCATACTAAGTACTAAAATACACAGTTTATGCATTTCTATTACATATAGTGGCTCAAAAAACTGTTCCAATATTTGCATGTTTTGCATTAAATGCAATGGCTATCAATAAATACTAATTATTATGCTAGATTATAAGTGTATGAAATGCAGTACTTGCTCTTGGCCTTTTATTGGTCCAATGATCAAAGCATTTGTTTATGTTTGGATAACATGGCAACCATATTAAAATGACAACTCATTAAAACAACTTTTTGACTTTAAATAGAATATGGTATTTAGTATCTGGTATAACCTTTCTTGGCCTTGATAACTGCTTGAATCCTTCTAGGCATACTTTCTATCCATTTTTGACACTCTTTCACAGAAATCCTTTTCCACTCTACCACCACCCTATCCCATAATTGATGAACTCTTATAGATGCCCTCTTATAACCTGAAAGGTATTTTTTCAAATTACCCCTAGTGTGTTTAATAGGATTAAGGTCTGGAGATTGAGCAGGCCAATTCAGAAGCTTGATATCTTGCTCCTTAAACCAGATTTGAGCTCTTCTAGACATATGCTTGGGATTATTACCTTGCTGAAAGATAATTTCATCCGAAGGAATTCCAGAATTCTCTATGCTCTGCAACAATCCTTTCTTCAAAGTTGCCACATACTATTCAGCATCCATCCTTTCCTTAACCTCACACAAAACTCCCACACCATTCCATCCAATACAGCCCCATACCATAAGTAATCCTCCTTCAAACTTGACTATATCTTTGATCTCCTTAGAACTTATTCCCTCTTCTTTCTTTTTCCACACATATTCTTGTTCATCTGATCCAATCCTATTGATTTTAGTCTTATCTGACCAAATCACCCTCTTCCAGTCCTTCACAGTTCAATGCTGGTACTTCAAAGCAAAGGCCAATCTGCTTTTTCTTTGGATAGCAGAGAGAAAAGGTTTTTTCTTCTTTATCACAGCTTTTAGAGAAGCTTCCTTGAGGATATTCTTGACTGTTTGTAGGCAGACAGGAGTGCTGACAATAGAATTGATGAAATGAGTAGCCTGAACTGCATTACTAGCCTTTCCAATAAGAATTTGTTGAACAATAGCATGCTTGTTAATAAAAGAAAGTTTTGAAGAATAACCACCATGATGATTTTTCTTCTTTGGTTGGATTTCCTGAAAGACCCTAGCCACAGTAGACTTCCCTAGACCAGTTTGAGATGCAATTTTCCTACAGGAAAGATCAAGAGAGGCAAGAGAGATGATATTATCTCTTTGAGCAGCAGAAAGATGTTTTATAATGGAGATAAGGGAATTTATTTGTGATGGTAGGGTTTATATATGCTGCAGGCTAATTAGTAACATAAGAGTAACATAATATATTACTTACCTAAGATATATAATCATCTTACAGCACTTTAGGGTCCAATATATGTAATGGGAATTCAAAGTCAAAAATCTGTTCCAATGAGTTGTCAATTTTGATATGGTTGCCATGTTACCAAAACATAACCAAATGCTTTGATTATTGGACCAATAGAAAGCCAAGAGCAAGTACTTGTTATAAAATTGTAACATACTCCAGGAGTACTCTGGATAACTCTGGAGTGGACAGGGCTTGGCTTTACCTTATGTGGTGCATCCTTATGCTAGTACCAGGTGCACTGATTTATGGAGGAGTCAGAAACTATTGGAGGTCTGGGATAGGCTGTAGGGCCTTTTCCCAACAAGAGATACAATGTCAAGTCATAAAGTAAGTTATGAGACTTAGTGTAGTGTATAATATTAAGTTATAAAGCAGGAGGGGGTTTAAGGGGATCATAACATCATGTTATGGTTGATATTCAAACTAAGGTACAAGATATAGAGCTACCATACTTATATCTTGGAGAAGTGGATTATCTAAGGAAGGAACAGAGATATAAAAGAAGTTATCTCAGAAGTGAAGCAGGTGCCAATGCATCCTGGATACAAATGGAGATATTAGAGGAGGCAATGTTGAATAATGTCAAACTGAAACTAAATGATGGCAGAAAGAGGTGAGGCAGAAAGGAACAGGAATAGGAAGTGAGATTGGAGGAACTATGGAGTTGTATTGGAATGGTATGGAGTTAGCATAGGTAAATTTGTAATCACATTAGGTAGGAAAGGACAGAGGTAATTGGAACTAGGAAATATGCAGCTAAAAGCATGAAAGCAACCAGTGTTACACCAGAGACATAATGGAGTTGACCTATTGGCATGGGATGTGACAGTATTCCCCTCTTAAGGCCTAAACCCCTGAAGGCTGTTAAGCATGTGCTCTTGATTAATAAGTGAGCAGAGCAGGAATCAGAGTTTAGCTGGCCAGAAATCCATAAAAGCAAATACCACCCCAGAGAATTTCACACAAGTTCCTCTCATCATGTCTTCATTCACTGACATTCACACCTGGTCTGATGAGCACCTTGAGGAGTGCATCAAAGATGAAGAGGAGCTTGGTGATATGAAGTATGCCAAGCAGAAGTGGTGGGGGAAAGTGAGAAGAAAGGAGAAGACTCAGAAGAAAGTAGAGGAGGCATGGAAGGCATTGGAGGCCATCTGGAAATGGGTGAGTACTGGAAATGCAGTCAAGGCCTAGCACTCAAACCTTGTTTAGGTAAAAGAGCTTTGCCAAGCCCAGGTGGGGTTGAGTAGCAACATTGGTAAGAGGAGAGTGAAAGAGGGACTGGGGTATCAGAGGTATGACAACTGGGGGCAGGAGTATGAGGTGGGCCCAGGCAAGTCAACATCATGCCTTGCCTGTATAGAGGCAAAGGTAAGGTGTGACTGCCCCAGCCAGGAGAAGCTGGAGAGAAAGCAAAGATGAAAGGCAGGAGAGGAAGCAGTGTCCAGGAGCAGGGCAAACTCTGAGGAGACAAAGGAGAGCCTTTGGCAAATGGCCAAGGGCTGTTGCCTAATGGAGGTGTCAATAAGGGAGGTGGGTGGGAAGGTATAGCAGAAGGCAAAGTGCAAGAACTGGCTGCTGGGGTGGCTGGTTGATGTGTTGGGAAAGACATAAGTGAAGAAAACCAGAGAAGACAGAAGTTTGGGGAGCAAGAATGGGGAGGTTGATGAGGTGGCAGCAGAGCTGTCAGAACTTTGTGTGAAAGTTGGCAGAATTTCTGTAGTAAACAAGGAGGTCAAAAAGACATTCTTTGAGTAGATAGAGGATCTTGTAACTAGGTCACTAGATCCACTACTCAGTTAATTAATCATAAGATGGCCCAGGTTTGTCCAGATAACAGAGATGAAAATCCTCCATGATCTCCAAAGTGTGATCTAATTCAGTGGCAAGAAGCCATGAGGTCTCCTCATTAGTATCCTCATAACCTAACCACTTAACCAAATATAGTAATTTGCAGTTCCTTTGCCTACAATCTATTTTTGAGTCTAGGATTTCAGAGATCTCAAACTCTGGTTCACCATTGATCTTGACTGGTAATGGGGGTGGTTGCATGTAATCAGGAATCATGTTGGAGATAGAGGGTTTGAGTTGGGAAACATAAAAGACTGGGTGAACAGACTTCATGTTCTCTGGGAAACAGAGTGTGAAGGACAATGAGCCTACCTGAGTAATAATGGGATAAGGACCTAAGTTCTTTTTGGTGAATTTCTTGGACAGCCATATAGTCCTGAAGTACTTAGCCTTGACAAATACCTGGTCACCTACTTTAAAGTCTGGTGCCAGAGATTATCAGACATCTGCAGGTCCTTGGTATCTAACTTGGGTAGCAGCTATTTCTTCACAAAGGAAGGCATGGGGAGAGTTGAGGTCAATGGTGTACTCTTGAGCTTGGGTAGAGGTGGGGTCACATTTCAGGTGAATGGAGATGTTTGGATGGTAGCCTTTGTTAGCAAAGAAAGGGGAAACACCTGTGGTAGCATTAGAGGCATTGTTATAAGCAAACTCCATGAGGGGCAGGAGTTTGGACCAGTTGTCCTGCTGATAGTTGCAATAAATACTAGATACTGCTCCAGGGTTTGGTTCATTCACTCAGTTTAACCATTACCTTTCAGATGATACCTGAAGGTAAAGTGGAGGCAGATATTGAGGGCTTGATCCAGGGAACAGAAGAAATGGGAAACAAACTCAGAACCTCAATCAGAGGTGATGTGGAAGGGAACTCTGTGTTTGGAGAAAACATGGAGTAAGAAGAGTTTAGCAAGCTCTGGGGAGATCACCTTATCATTTGTAGAGATGAAGATGTACTGCTTCAATAGATGATCTATAACAACAAGGATGGTGGAGTGACTGGAGAAAGCCAGGAGTTGTTCAATAAAATCCATAGAGATGGAATTCCATGGCTTTTCTGGGATAGGAAGCTGCTTGAGGAAACTGTAGGGTTTGTAATGGGGTACCTTGGCACAGGTGCAAGCTATACATGAAAAAATGTACTCTTTGATGAATGCTTGAATGCCAGGCCAGGTATATTCTCAGTGAATGAGCTCTAGTTTCTGATTCTGACCAAAGTGTCCAGATAAGGGGTGGTGTAGAGAACTCAGAGGTGGAGGTCAGAGGTATCAGGGACATAAATATGGTTGTTCAGACATAAAAAGCCTTCTGGGTCTCTAGACCAATGAGAGTCAGGCAATAGGGTACTAGACAAGTGGATAGAGGCAGTGGGATCAGAAGCGAGTGCTAAGAGAATGTTACAATGGAGGGTTTCAAGATCAAAGAGGGATGCAGACTAGAAGACCAGAGATGCTAGGAAGGAAGCCTGGAGAGATGCAGCAAGTTGCTCCTGCATGAACATAGGCTGGAAGTTATGTGGATTGATAAGGGCATAGTTGCTATTTCCCTCTCTGGGATAGACATCCCATTATCTAGTCAAAGCATCAGGTTTAGCATCTAAATGACCTGGGCAAAAGTGGATAATCAGGTGAAACTGAGAGAGAAACTCTGACCACTGGGCTTGCTGGTGGATCAGAAGTTTAGACATAGCAAAGTATTCCAGGTTCTTGTGATTGGTGGTGACATCCACCAGAAAACTGGAACCTTCAAGGTAATGATGCCAGGTCTTGAATGCAGTGAAAATGGCAAGGAGCTTCTTATCATGGGTATCATAGTTAAGTTCTGGTGTGGTGAGAGTACATGAATAGAAAGTGACAGGGCAGACCTCACCATCTGGACACCAGAGTGAGAGGATTCCAGCAATCACATAGTCTGAAGTGTCAGTCTCAATGATGAGAGGAGCATTAGAAACCCAATGGGTCAGAATAGAAGCAGAAGTAAAAGCATCCTTGAGGTGCTAAAAAGTAGTGTGACAAAAAGTGTCAAAATTCCAATAAGCAGACTTGTAAGTGAGGCAAGTCAGGGGAATGACAATGTCAGAGTAGCCCTGGATAAAGTGGCAGTAAAAATTAGTGAAACTGAGGAAAGACTGAATATTGTAAACTTTGCAAGGCTCAGGCCAATCCAAGATGGATTGAATCTTTTCAGGGGACATCATGAGCCCTGAAGAGGAGAGCTGGTACCCAAGATACTCAGTGGAATTGGTATGGAATTCACATTTCTCAGATTTGGCAAAGAGGCTGTGTTTCTGGAGGCAGTGGAGGACTTCACAGACATGCTCAGTATGAGATGTCCAGTTGGTGGAGAAAATTAGGATATCATTCAAATAAACAATCACAGAAACATCAAGAAGATCTGCAAAGATAGAATTGACAAACCACTGGAAAGCCACAGGGGCATTGGTGAGCCCAAATGGCATGACAAGCCACTCATATGAGCCATAGCACATACAGAAGGAGGTTTTCCACTTGTTGCCCTCAGCAATGTGAACTAAATGATAAGCATGCCTAAGGTCAAGCTTGGTATAGATGGTTGCATAGCTTGGAGCATCAAAAAGATTGGAGATGCACAGAAGGGGATAGTGGTCTTTTTTTGTGATCTTGTTGAGTTCTCAGAAATCTACACATAACCAGAGGGATCCATCCTTCTTTCAGACAAAGAGGACAGGGGCAGTGTGAGCAGATGTGGAGGGTTGAATGAAGCTGGTAGTAAGATGTTCATCTAGGAAAGTTCTGAGTGCTTCAAGCTCAGAGAGTAATAGAGAATAGGTAGTGCTGATAGGTGGGGAGGTGCCTTCTTCCAGATTGATCTTTAGGTCAAACTTGTGATGGGAAGCAAGAGTAGATGCCTTGCTTTTACTAAACACATCAGCAAAGTCATGGTATTCCTGAGGAATGCTGGAAAGGTCAGCTGAAGAAGAGGCAATGGAAGCAGAATGGAGACCACTCTCCAGGGGTTGGAGTTGCAAACAGAACAGGACTGAGCCATCAAGGCTATAGGCATGTGTGAATGCTGATGAGCTGAGTAGCTTGATCAACAGAGGTTTGGGGTCTGGGGAATATAGTGAGTCAGGTTCGGAGTTAGCTTGGATTAGAGAAACAGGAAGCTGCAGAGGTGAGCTTGGAGGTATTGGCATGTTTGGTTCAGATGATTGGAACAAGATATGACTTGATACCCAGTCAATCAACAGATTGTGGTGGGCAAGCCAGTTGTGTTCTAGAACAAGAGAACTAGATTTATCCAATGGAGTGATATAAAATGCATTGGAGTGATATCACTGGTTTTAAAGCAAACAGAAAAATCAATGGCATTAGTAATCATAGAATTGGAAGTGCCATTAAAAAGTCAGAGCTGCAATGGAGAAACAGAATAAGTCAGAAGATTGTAGATACTGACTAACTTGGTGTCTATAAAGCAATCTGAGGGACCAGAGTTAGTTAGGGCAGAAAATGGAGGAATTTTGTGTGAAACAAGGGTAACAAGAGGCATAAGTAAAGCATTATCTAAAAAAACAGACATGTTAAGTCTAACCTTCACTAAAGCATAGAAAGGATCAATGCAACCTTCAGCCCATGCAGAGTCACAGAGGCTGTGGACTATTTTTTCACCTCTAAGACAGAGGCCTCCAGTTTGGTTTCCAGAGCAGAGGTCTTGGCAGTGCAAGCTTTGGCCACCTTGAAGGAAGACTTCAGGCAGTCCTTTGCTATATGCCCAGCAATACCACAGAACAAACAGAGGTGATTCTCCAGTTGACACTTGTGTTCTTTGGCAGTGAGCTTATCATCCTTACCAAGCTTGGATGACAAGTTGTCATATCCCAGACCTCTGACCTGAATTCTGACCCCATTCCGACCCAGCTTACAATTGGTCTTCACACCTAGTAAGCTGCTCCAGCCCTCTGACTCCCCTCCAGGCAACTCCGGCCCTCCATCACCATTCCAGTCTTTCCCAGCTATGCATGTACACTTCCCACCCCTCAGCATTATACACTTCCCCAGGCTTCCACTCCCACTCCACCCCATTCTGCTTCCAGTCTATCTCTGCTCCAGTTATGTACTACCCTAGTTCTCCTTCATCATCTCCAGACTGTCCCAATATAACTCCATTACCATTTCCAGTCAGTTACTGTTACCATCATTGTTGCTCTTCCTGTTCTGTTCCTGTTCCTTGCTCTCCCCTGTTTCATCCTGTCACCCTTCAGTTTCAGTCTGACATAATTGGACATTGTCTCCCTGACATCTCCATTCATTTCCTAGATATCTAGACATCTGCTTTGCTTCTGAGTTTGCACCTGTCTCATTTTATTACACTTCTAGATAGTTCTGCCTCTCTAAGGTATAAGTACTGTAGTTCTGTATCTTGTACCTGGGTACAAATATCAACAAAAACACCAGAAAACTCTCTTGTTGTTGTCCTTACTCTGCTTAAGCCCTTGGGCTTACTCTGATCCTCTGGGTTACTCCAGAGTACCTCCAAGGCTACACAATATCCTCAATGGAGTTATAAAGCCTCACCCCCATGACTAGGCTTGACTCTCATTGTCCTGCCTGTCTCTTCTGTTGAGCATAGAGACAGCCTTATCACCCACCCTGACATCTATGTAAATTGGGACAATGGAGAAGTGCAAGGGCGCACCACATAAGGTAAAGCCAAGTCCCATTCGACCATTGAAACTCTTCCTAGATTTTCCTGGAACCCTCTGGAGCACCCTGGAGTTCTGATCTTTCTCCAGCATCAAGGGTTTCATTTAAAAAAGAGGAACTGGTTAAAAGTATACTCGTCTTGGTATAGGTTTTAACAGTCTCTTTTTAGTGGGATGGGAAGTTTTAACACAAGTCCTGCTTCTGGGAAACAGATGACTTGGAGAAGCCAGAGGAACTAGCTGGCTTGTTTCTTGATTTATTAGGGCTGGAGGTCAAAGCAGAGGGTGCAGAGGGTTTGTTAGATAATTTGGATAGGTAAGATGACTTTCCTTGTTGGCTGATTTCGGATTTATGCTTCCAGTAACAAGTGTCAATGGTCTGAGCAAGCTGGCACAGCTCAATGAGTATCAGGGGCTTGCTGACATGGGAAAGGTCATCTTTGATGTGGTCTGAGAGACCATTATAGAAGTAGTGGTGGAGGACACCTTCTTTGTAACCCCAGACTTGAGATGCAATTCTGTTAAACTCAACTACATATTTGTTGATTCATTGACCATTTTTCATAGTCAACTGGTCTAGATGGTGCTCTGCATCTCTGACTGGGTCATGGAGTCTGAAGGTGATCCAGAGTTCCTAAACAAACTCCTTGTAACCATCCATTCACAAGAGACAGAGGTCAGTGTCTTTAGTAAGAAGAAGATCAGGCTCAAACCATTCCAATGCCATGCCCTTAAGGTAGGACTAAGCATAAGTGACCTTGGCTCAGTCATTGGCAAAGGCTTTGTGATGATCCTGGAAGTTTAACTTGCATTGCACCAGAAAAACATGGAGCTTTCAGGGGTTAGTTCCATTGAACTGTCCAGTTCATGTACTTTGGTATGCTGTGATGTTTCAGAGGTATGATGGGAAGAGTGAGCTAATCCACAAATGATACTAGCAAGATTGGTGATAGTATCATGGTAAATGGGAATAGGTTCCAGGTCTGGAAAAGATTCAGGGTCATCCTCCAGAATATCAGAATATCTATTAGAGGAGTCATTTTTGGGGTTATCTGATACTTCTGGCTGGGTACCATGGTTATCAGGGGTGTGGGAAGGTTGGGGAACCTTGGAACCATCAGGGGCTTCATCAACTGGAGCACTAGATATGGAAGAGTGGAAGGAAGCAGGAGCCTGTGAGGCCAAGCCTGGGGCATGGCAGGCAGAGAAACTCTTGAATTGATCAAGGACAGCATGAGAGCAGGCTCTAGTTACATGAATAGACATGATAGCAATACCAGCACAAGAAGGAGTTTGAATATACTATTATAAAATTGTGATGTACTCTGGGGGTACTCCAGATAACTCTGAAGTGGATGGGGCTTGACTTTACCTTATGTGGTGCACCCTTATGCTAGTACTAGGTGCCCCAATTTACAGAGGGGTCAGAAACTATCAGAGATCCAGGATAGGCTATAGGGCCTTTTTCCAATAAAAGATATGATGTTGAGTCATAAAGTAAGTCATGAGACTTAGTGTAGGATATGACATTAAGTTGTGAAGTAGGAAGGGGTCTAAGGGAATCATAACATTGTGTTATGGTTGATATTCAAACTAAGATACAAGATACAGAGCTCCCATACTTATATCTTAGAAAAGTAAATTATCTAAGGAAGGAATGGAGATATTGTTAAAACTTATCCCAATAAAAGAAGACTGTTAAAATCTATAGCAGTACAGGTATACTTTTAACCAGTTCCTTTTTAAATGAAACCCTTGATGCTAAAGGAAGGTCATAACTCTGGAGGGCTCTGGAGGGCTCTGGAGGAATCTGGGAAGGATTTCAATGATCAAATGGGACTCAGCTTCACCTTATGTGGTGCACCCTTGCACTTTCCAGTGTCCTGATTTACATAGATGTCAGAGGTGAGTAAGAAGGCTATCTCTATGCTTAATAGGAGGGACAGGCAGGATGAGGAGAGTCAAGCCTAGTCATGGAGGTGGGACCTTGCAATTCCTTTAAAGATATTGCTTGGTCTTGAAGGTACTCTGAAGTAATCTGGAGGGAGCCCAAGGGCTTGAGCAGAGTGAGGACAAAGGCAAGGAGGTGTTTTTGTCAATATTTGTACTGAGGTACAAGATACAAAACTATAGTACTTATATCTCAGAGAGGCAGAACTATCTAGGAGTGTAACAAAGTGAGACAGGTGCAACTCAGAAGCAAAGCAGATGTCTAAATATCTAAGAAACAAATGGAGATGTCAGGGAAGACAATATCCAATCATGTCAGACTGAAACTGAAGGGCAACAGGATGAAACAGGGAGAAGCAAGGAACAGGAATGGAACAGGAATAGTAACAGAGATGGTAATGGTAACTAAGAATGGCAATGGCAATGGAGTTATACCAGGATGGTCCAGAGATGAAGAAGTGGAACTAGGGTAGTACTTAACTGGAGCAGAGATAGACTAAAAATGAAATGGGGCAGAGTGGGAGCAGAAGCCCAGAGGAGCATATAATACTGAGGGGTGGAAAGGGTACATGCATAGCTGGGGGAGACTGGAATGGTGACAGAGGGCCAGAGTTGCCTGGAGGGGAGTCAGAGGGCTAGAGTAGCTTACTAGGTACAAAGACCAATCATAAGCCAGGTTGGGATGGGGTTGGAATTGGGTCAGAGGTCCAGGATATGACAGATATGAAAGAAGTTGTCTCAGAAGCAAAGCAGGTGCCAATATATCCTGGATACAAATGAAGATATCAGAGAAGACAACATCAAATAATGTCAAACTGAAATTAAATGATGGCAGAAAGAGGCAAGGCAGAAAGAAACAGGAACAGGAAGTGAGATTGGAGGAACTACAGAGTTGTATTGAAATGGTACAGAGTTAGCATAGGTAAAGTTGTAATCACATTAGGTAGAAAAGGACAGAGGTAACAGGAACTAGGAAATACACAGCTTAAAGCATAAAAGCAACTGGAGTTGCACCAGAGACATAGTGGAGTTGACCCATTGGCATGGAATGTGACAGAACTAGAGAGCAGTATAAATAACAAAGTGGTCAAAGCTAAGGGCTAAGTACTGTATCTTACTAAGTATTTATATCTATCCTGCTAGTGCATGGACTATCTCTGGGGCATAGGGAACTACCATAAATAGAAGTAGAGCATAGGATATGCTTACTGAGAATATGACCAAGCAGGCCATGTGGTAAAAGTGTATATGAAGAGGCTATATAGAATGGAAGTGTCAAGGTTTAGAGTAAGCAGAGATTAAACCATACCTCCAGCCATGAGGCTGAAAAGATCCCATCTAGAGATCTGCCATGATCAGATCTGACCCTTATCTAGATTGAGATCCAGATTTATTGGAGATTAGATTGGAAGATGTACCTGTTATCTGAGATGCTAGATTCAACCATATAAGCTATGCTTAAACCATAATAAGGGACTCTGAATAAATAACTCAACCATATCCTAGGGTTTGTCCTTGTTTGGCAATAAAGTCTCACAGTCACATGCTTGTCATGTGACTCTTCTGCTAGTGAACAGTTTATTTGTAACAGAACTAGAAATGGAATAGGGCAAAGCAGGAGTAGAGGGCCAGGAAAGTATGTACTAATGGAAATATGGAAAGTATACAAGTGTAGTTGCAATGGAATGGAATGATAACAGAGGGCCAGAGTTGTATGGAAGGGATAGATTGGCTTACTGAATGTAAGAACCAGTTATATGTTATGAATAACAAGTTTGCAATCACAAAAGTCACATGATCAAGCATGTGATCATAAGACTTCTATGCCAAACAAGGAATAATCCTAGGATATGGTTGAGTTGTTTATTCAGAGCTTTTCCCTTGAATTAAAGGCACAGCTTATGGTTGAATCTAGCATCTCAGATAATAGATGTATTTCCTGATCAAATCTCTGATGAATCTGATCTCAATCCAGATGAGGGTCAGATACAATCATGGTGTTATGCTAGGCCTGGGTAGGGACAGGCATAGACCTTGCTGTAAATGAAGTGGAAGAAGCAAACCAAAGGTAAGCTTCAAGATGAGTAAAAGGCAACAAATGGAGTGTTGTGCCTAAGTGGTACCAGCTACACTCCCAGGGGTGTGCTGAGATCAGACACTGATGATCCTCTGGTTAAGTGCCAGGACACAAGCAATGAATTCCAAGTATGTAGGTACAAGGACAAGTGAAGATGCAAGAACTATGAGGTAATCACAAGGTAGAAGTAGCATAAAGAAAAGGAGACAGGAAGTACACTACTTTATAGTACAGCTAACAAGGTTTAAGTGGAGATGTACAGAGTAATCATGCTGATGAATAATGAGTAAGGTATCCATTTGAAAATGGATGGAAAGAGATGGAAAGATTATGAGTTAGCTGATTAAGAGATAGAAGGCCCAGGCAAAGGGCATAACAAGAGAGCAGTCTAGGCTAGGCTAGAGTGTGAGAAAAGCAGAATCTAAGTGTGAAAGTGAACAAGAAAGCACCCAAGGTGTGTGAAGAGCAGAAGCTATAATGAGAGAAAAGAGAAAAAGGAAAAGAGAAAAGAGGAATTGTAACATATGGCAGATCTCCAGATGGGATCTCCTTGGCCTCATGACTAAGGGTATGGTTTAATCTCCACTTACCCTGAGACTCTTACCTTTTACTTTACATAGCCTCATTATACATACCCTATCTGCATGGTCCATTGGTTATATTCTCAGTTAGCATGCCTTTTTGCCCAGTTTCCTATTTAGCAAGTACCTGTCATATTCTGTACCTCTGACCCAATTCCAATCCAATTCCAATCCTCCTTATAACTGGTTCTCATACCCAGTAAGCTACTCTAGCCCTCTGACTTCCCTTCCAATAACTCCAGCCCTCCATCACTATTCCATTTCACTCTAGCTATGCATGTATACTTTCTGCTTTCCATTGGTATATGCTCCCCTGGCCTCCACTTCCACTTCCACTCTGCCCTGTTCTGTTTCTAGTTCTATCTCTGTTCCAGTTAAGTACTACCTTAGTTTCACTTTGCCTTCTCTGGACCACTCCACTGTAACTTCATTCCTAGCTCTGCTTTCAGTTACTGTTACTGTTTCCATTCCTGTTACTGTTTCCCTTCACTTCTTCCTGTCATTCTTCAGTTTCAGTCTGACATGATTGGACATTGTCTTCCCTGACATCTCCATTTGTTTCTTAGATATTTAGACATCTGTTTTGCTTCTGAGTTTGCATCTGTCCCACTTTGCTATACCCTTAGATAGTTCTACCTCTCTGAGGTATAAGTACTGTAGTCTTGTATCTTGTATTTCAGTACAAATATCAATATAAACACTCCCTTGTCATTATCCTCACTCTATCTGAGCCCTTAGGCTCACTCTGACCCTTCAGGTTACTTCAGAGCATCTCCAGGGCCAAGCAATATCCTTGAAGGAATTATAAGATCCCACCCCCATAACTAGGCTCAACTCCCCTTGTCTTGCCTGTCCCTCTTGTTGAGCATCAAGAACACTCTCTTCCCAACCTCCAACACCATTGTAAATTGAGATACCAGAAAGTGCAAGAGTACACCACATAAGGTAAAGCCAAGTCTCATTCTGATCAATAAATCCCTCCTGAATCCCTCTGGATGCCTCTGGACACCTCCAGAGTCTCTGGAGTTATGACCTTTCCTCAGGTTCATGCACCATCAAGGTGCTAGAACCTAACCTTCATTCTCTAGCCATAAGGATTTTGTTTAATGGGTATAAGTTTTACCAGTATACCTGTACTTGGTATATGTTTTAACAGTACCCTATGCCCCAGAGATGGTCTGTGCACATCTAGGATAGGTATAAATACTTAATAAGATACAGTACTTAGCCTTCAGCTTTGACCACTTTGTTATTATACCATCACTAGTTCTAGTTAGTCCTTTTAATACAAGGGCTTTCTCTGGCAACATTATGCTATGGCTCCTCAGGCCCTGCTACCCTGAGTATTCACTATCTGCTATCCACATATTCAATCTGAATCCAACACTGAAACTACTTATACTCTCTCAAGGCAGACAGTTAGAGTTCAGAAAAGTCATACAATATCTGACACTGTAACATTGTAAGCCAGGTTGGAATTGGGTTGGAGGTATGGGATATAACAATTTGCACCTGCTTTACTTATAAGACAACTCCTTTTGCATTTCTGTTTCTCCTTTAGATAATCTGCTTCTTCAAGATATAAGTATGGTAGTTCTGTATCTTGTACCTGAGTTGGAATATTGACCATAACACAATGTTAATAATCATCCTTGACCCACTCTCTGCTTCACAACTTGATGTCATATCTCTCCATAAAAGTCTTATGACCTACTCTAAATCTCCAACCCTGTTTTAACCCCTTTATAAATTGGGGTATCTGGTACTAGCATAAGGGCACACCACATAAGGTGAAGCCAAGCCCTGTCCTCTCCAGAGTTATCTAGAGTACCCTGAAGTATGTCACAGTTTATAATAGTTTCAGATTAAGTATAAAAGTAATGATAAAAGATATCTAACCCTTAGATAGGAATAGAGCTTAAGATAAGAAAGTACTCAGGGTAGCTAGACCTGAGGAGTAAAGGAGAAAACCTAACTTGCTTATTGAGATAACTAGATATCTAAACAAACAAGTGCTCAAAGCTAGGGAGCTTAGAGCTACATAAATGGCCTATTTATACTATCTAGGGTGGCATACAGACTACCAAGCCTACCAGAAATAAATACTAATTAGGCAATAAAGCATAGGGCATGGTTATAGGGTATGATTAAATGGGCCATATATATTAAGGAATAAAATGAAAGAGAAACTATGGTATAAAAAAGAAGTATTAGAATTAACAGAGATTAAGTGCATGTTTGTCATATTCTGTACCTCTGACCCAATTCCAATCCAATCCCAACCCAGCTTATAATTGGTCCTTGCACCCAGTAAGCTACTCTAGCCCTCTGACTCCCCTCCAGGCAACTCTGGCCCTTCATTACCATTCCATTCCACCCCAGCTACACATGTATGCTTCCCACCCCTTCATTGATATATGCTCTCCCAGCCCTCCACTCCCACTCCCACTCCATTCTATTCCATTTCTAGTTCTATCTCTGTTTCAGTTAAGTACTACCTTAGTTTTACTTTATCTTCTCTGGACCACTCCAATATAACTCTGTTACTAGTTCCACTTTCAGTTACTATTACTGTTCCCATTTCTGTTCCTGTTTCTTGTCTCCCCTTGCTTTATCCTGTTACCTCTCAGTTTCAGTCTGACATAATTGGACATTGTCTCCTCTGACATCTCCATTTGTTTCTTAGATATTTAGATATCTGCTTTACTTCTGAGTTTGCACCTGTCTCACTTCACTATACTTCTAGATAGTTCTGCCTCTCTGAAGTATAAGTACTGTAGTCCTGTATCTTGTACCTTAGTATGAATATTGACATAAATACTTCCTTGTTGTTGTCCTTACTCTGCCCAAGCCCTTAAGCTTACTTTGACCCTCTGGGCTACTCTGGAGCACCTCCAGGGCCAAGTGATATCCTTGAAGGAATTGTAAGGTCCCACCCTCATGACTAGGCTTGACTCTCCTCATCTTGCCTGTTTCTCTTGTTGAGCATCAAGAATACTCTCTTCTCCACCCTTGACACCTTTGTAAATCAGAACACCAGAAAATGCAAGGGTGTACCACATAAGATAAAGCAAAGTTCCATTCCAATCAATGAAACTCTTCCCAAATCCCTCTGGAAGTCTCCAGACATCTCCAGAGTTTCTGGAGTATGACCTTCCCTCAGGTTTGTGGATCACTAAGGTGCTAGAACCTGACCTTTGTCTTCTAGCCATAAGAGTTTTGTTTATAAAGCAGATAATGGTAGAAGGTCTACCAGTATATCTGTGATTGGTATAAAGTTTTACCAGTATATTTGTACTCTCACTTGCACTTCTCCAAGCCTTTACTTTAGAATCAGCTTAGGCTGTCTCTTAATACTCAACTCTGAACCACCTGCATGCTTTGCACACTTATGGGTAATTCCTCCAAATTCTCTGGAACCTTGACCCATCCCTTGTGCTATCTATCAGGTTATGACCACCCACAACCCCATTATGACTCCACACTCTTCTGGGCACCCTGATCCCTTAAGTTGGTCTATCCTCCTTATGGCACAGATCTCTTACCTCTTCCAAGCCTCTCCAAACCACTCCAACATTCTACAACATCAGTTACTGGCCCCAGTTGCTTGAGATACATGCACCTAAGTTCAATTTCAGACTTCTGATCATGGCATTCCCCTTATTACCAGTCCTCATGGATGCTTGAATGCAATTTAGGTTATGATTGCCTATCCACCAGCACCACTCCCTCCTGTTTTCCCTGTTCCTTTCCAGCAGCTGACCCTAACCCTACAACACTTTGTTATCATCTGGTAATCCTTAATGGAAAACCACTCCATGTCACTCCAGACCATTCTGACCACCTCCTTATGCCTAGACATTGCCATTACAGTCTAAGCATCTCCCTAGCTGTTCCATGGTCTCATTCTCAACAAGTTACCCCAGGATTATCAATAGGCTGTCATTACCCTCTTGCATCTGTTCTCTACTCCTAGGTGACCCATTTCTGGCAGTTGGTCCTAGCCTTTCAAGACCTTGTTACTAAGCATGACAAGTTTACTAAACCTAAGCCTCTTGTCTCTCTGACCTTCAACACTGCACCTCTGTGCACTTCTGATCATTACAATCCCTTATTGAATACCTTGTTCTATTTAGAATTTGGAAGCCCCAACACTCTGACTCCCTTCTGCCTAATTCCACTTCTTTCCAAAGCATTTTCTTTTCCTTTATTTTCATCTTTTATGCTCAAGCTATCAGATCTCCACACACCTTACAAATGCTGTTGGATTTACTCTGTTAGTGCTTAGCATTACCCTTCACTGGATAGTTTGTGTTCACTGATTCTAGAACACCACTAACTCACCCACTGTGGTCCATTGACCCTGGGTATAGAGTAGTACCTCATCTGTATACTGGATAACACATGCCAGCACCTCACATACCCCCCATAGCTCCATATTACTCTGATCTCAGCTAACTTTGAATCCAAACCACAGTTTTTTGTCATTACCAGAGCTACAGTACTTATATCTCAGGGAGGCAGATTATCTAAGGAGGAAATGGAGATATGAAAGGAGTTGTCTCATAAGCAAAGCAGGTGCCAATGCATCCTGGATATGAATGGAGATGTCAAAGGAGACAACATTGAATAATGTCAAACTGAAACTAAATGATAACAGGGAGAAGCATGGCACAAAGGAACAGGAACAGAAAGTAAGGTCAGAGAAACTATGGAGTTATATCAGAATAGTACAGAGTTAGCATAGGTAAAGTTGAAACCAATCATTAGATGGAAAAGACAGAGGTAAAGGGAACTAGGAAATATGCAGCTTAAAGCATGAAAGCAACCAGAGTTGCACCAGAGACATAGTGGAGTTGAACTGTTGGCATGGAATGTGATAGGACACATGATAGTGGAATAGTTCAGAATGAACCATTTATAAAAGTTAGCAAAGCCAAGGAATAAACAAACATCCTTGACTTTCAAAGGGGTTGGCCATTGTAAAATACCAGCAAGTTTAACAGGGTCCATGGCAAGTTTGCCAGGATGGACAATCATCCCAAGATATTTGACTTGGGAAATGGCAAAGGTGCATTTCTCCAGTTTGAGATGGAGATCAAGTTCCACCATCCATTGGAGAATGTAGGATGTGTGTTTCTGATGGATATTAGCATCAGGAGAAGAAATGAGAAGGTTATCCATATAGATGACAAGCCATCCTTCAGTAATCATGTTCTGGAAGGAGTTGTTTATGAATTGCTGGAACATGGCAGGTGCATTGTTTAGGCCAAAAAACACTACCATGGATTCAAAGAGCCCCTTATGGATGATAAAGTTAGCCTTCAATTGATGTCCATCATGGATATGGACATTATTGTAGCCCCATCTGACATCAAACTTGGTAAACAGCTTTGCATCATGGAGCTTATCTATGAGGTCAGAGATAAGGGGCAAGGGGTAGGCATCTCAAATGGTGTGCTCATTTAAATACCAATAATCTTGGCATGGGCAGAGTTTGCCATTCTTCTTTTTAATGAAAAAAAAAGAATAAAGCCTGAGGGAAGTTGAAAGAATGGATTTTTCCAGTGCAGAGGTTCTCTTTGATGATGTTAAAACTTTCATCCCACTAAAAAGGAGACTGTTAAAACCTATACCAAGATAAGTATACTTTTAACCAGTTCCTTTTTTAAATGAAACCCTTGATGCTAAAGGAAGGTCAGAACTCCAGGGGGCTCCAGAGAGCTCTGGGGAAATCTAGGAAGGGTTTCAATGGTCAAACAGGACTCAGCTTCACCTTATATGGTGCACCCTTGCACTTCTCCATTGTCCTGATTTACATAGATGTCAGAGGTGGGTGATAAGGCTATCCCTATGCTCAACAGGAGGGACAGGCAGGACAAGGAGAGTCAAGCCTAGTCATGGGGGTAAGGCTTTATGACTCCTTCAAGGATATTGCTTGGCCTCAAAGATACTCCAGAGTAACCTGGAGGGTCAGAGTAAGCCCAAGGGCTTGAGCAGAGTAAGGACAATGACAAGAGGGTGTTTCTGTTGTTTTTGTCAATATTTGTACCCAGGTACAAGATACAGAACTACAGTACTTATACCTTAGCAAGGCAGAACTATCTAGAAGTGTAATGAAATGAGACAAGTGCAAACTCAGAAGCAAAGCAGATGTCTAGATATCTAGGAAACAAATGGAGATGTCAGGGAAGACAATGTCCAATTATGTCAGACTGAAACTGAAGGGTGATAGGATGAAATAGGGGAAAGCAAGGAATAGGAATGGAACAGGAATAGTAACAATGATGGTAACAGTAACTGACCAGGAACAGTAATGGAGTTATATTGGGATGGTCCAGAGATGATGAAGGGGAACTAGGGTAGTACTTAACTGGAGCAGAGATAGACTGGAAGCAGAATAGGGTGAAGTGGGAGTGAAAGCCCAGGAAAACATATAACACTAAGGGACAGGAAGCATACATACATAGCTGGGGAAGACTGGAATGGTGATAGAAGGCCAGAGTTGTCTAAAGGGGAGTCAAAGGGCTGGAGTGGCTTACTAGGTATGAAGACCAATTGTAAGCCAGGTTAGAATGGGGTTGGAATTCAGGTCAGAGGTCCAGGATATGACAGTATTCTCCCCTTAGGCCTGAACCCTTGAAGGCTGTTGGCCCAGGGTGTGGAGGGTACAGACATGTGATCTGCGATAGTGTGGTGATGGGCACATGATCGTGTGCTTTAGTAACATCAGGGGTAGAGTGGAGAGTTGTGAAGGTAACAAGCATGTGACCTTGTCTAGTTACAATGGGGTGGAAGAGCAGAGTTTCTTAGCTCACTCATGAATAAAAACAGGGACTTTAATGGTAGCTTGTCCTTCCTTCATTACAACAACATGGCCATGTTTGACAATCTCATGGCCTGGGCCAACAAATGCATTGTGGAGTGCACTGATGATGACAAGGTGTTGAGTGACATTAAATACACCAAGTGCAAGAGACATGCAAAGGTAAGAAAGGAGGAGAAATGGAGAAGGGCAAAAGAGGCCCAGAAGGCAGTGGAAAAGACTGCCCAAAGGCAGGCTGAGGAGGCTAAGAGGGCCCAGAGGGTGGCAGAGGCAGCTGCCAAAGAAAAGGTGAGTACCACAGTTGTTATCCTGTGAATAGCACCACTGATGATCAACAGGCAGTGCAAGTGCAGG